>JAZAVI010001748.1:0-10251 GCA_036326025.1 Chrosomus eos
AATACCACCCCTTCAGGCTCCGCTTCGCATTCGGTTCCTAGTCAGACTGTCGGGGTGGTATTCGCTATAACAACCGCCTCGCTATACATTATTCCTGAATTATTACCTGTTCATCCTTTCGTTCGTAGAACGGCACAGCAGTCAGCAGACTCACTTCAGGAGAATGATTCACAGGGTCTCTTTCGTTCATAGAACAGCTCAGCCGTCAGCAGACTCACTTCAGGAGAATGATTCACAGGGTCTCTTTCTCAAGGCTCGAGCAGAGGGAGAGTTATAAACCGCTTCCGCGTTCTCTTCTCCAGCTTCTCCTCTTCAAGGCTCGGGCAGAGAGAGAGCTGCAAACATGCTGGGACTGCGAGTGGACAGCAACAACACCATTCCCACACTCGTGCTCACAATAGAACTGCAATTCAACAGACTCACTGTGCAATCAAGGCTTACACCCGCAATACAGCCGAAATCTCATTCTCTCTCCCAGCCTCCCTCCGCTGCTTCGGCCTCAGCCTCGGCCCCTCGGCCTCTCCCCTGCTGCGTGCACGCTCCGTCCCCGTTCCTGTGTGTTTTTTTTCTTCAAAATGGCTTTTTTTTATATACTCCACCTGGGAGCATGTGCCCCAATCACCAGGCAACTCCTCCCACCCAACACCTGCTGCTCCTCTTTATAATCACCCGGTGACATCCTCCCCCACCAGTCCGTTCCAGTCCCTGGAACGAAAAAAAAAAAAAAAACTGGTCGCCCCATGGTCCACGGTCGCTCAAGTCGGGGCGGACCCTGCCGACTACGCCATTTATGTCACAGGTGAGGGGCGGGCGCCAGCGGGCCGCCCACCCCTTCGAAGCGGACCACCGCCCGAGGAGCGTGCCGTGAGATTTAGGAGGCAGACACAGCATTAAAATAAATATAAGTTCTTTATTGAATAGTTAAAAGCAACTTTAAAAGTCTCTTTTATTCATAGAACAGCACAGCAGTCAGCAGACTCACTTCAGGAGAATGATTCACAGGGTCTCTTTCGTTCGTAGAACGGCACAGCAGTCAGCAGACTCACTTCAGGAGAATGATTCACAGAGTCTCTTTCGTTCGTAGAACGGCACAGCAGTCAGCAGACTCACTTCAGGAGAATGATTCACAGAGTCTCTTTCGTTCATAGAACAGCACAGCAGTCAGCAGACTCACTTCAGGAGAATGATTCACAGGGTCTCTTTCGTTCGTAGAACAGCACAGCAGACAGCAGACTCACTTCAGGAGAATGATTCACAGGGTCTCTTTCGTTCATAGAACAGCACAGCAGTCAGCAGACTCACTTCAGGAGAATGATTCACAGGGTCTCTTTCGTTCATAGAACAGCATAGTAGTCAGCAGACTCACTTCAGGAGAATGATTCACAGGGTCTCTTTCGTTCGTAGAACAGCACAGCAGACAGCAGACTCACTTCAGGAGAATGATTCACAGGGTCTCTTTCGTTCATAGAACAGCATAGTAGTCAGCAGACTCACTTCAGGAGAATGATTCACAGGGTCTCTTTCGTTCATAGAACAGCACAGCAGACTCACTTCAGGAGAATGATTCACAGGGTCTCTTTCGTTCATAGAACAGCACAGCAGTCAGCAGACTCACTTCAGGAGAATGATTCACAGGGTCTCTTTCGTTCATAGAACAGCACAGCAGTCAGCAGACTCACTTCAGGAGAATGATTCACAGGGTCTCTTTCAGTTCATAGAACGGCACAGCAGTCAGCAGACTCACTTCAGGAGAATGATTCACAGGGTCCCTTTCGTTCATAGAACAGCACAGCAGTCAGCAGACTCACTTCAGGAGAATGATTCACAGGGTCTCTTTCGTTCGTAGAACAGCACAGCAGTCAGCAGACTCACTTCAGGAGAATGACTCACAGAGTCTCTTTCGTTCATAGAACAGCACAGCAGTCAGCAGACTCACTTCAGGAGAATGACTCACAGAGTCTCTTTCGTTCATAGAACAGCACAGCAGTCAGCAGACTCACTTCAGGAGAATGATTCACAGAGTCTCTTTCGTTCATAGAACAGCACAGCAGTCAGCAGACTCACTTCAGGAGAATGATTCACAGGGTCTCTTTCGTTCGTAGAACAGCACAGCAGTCAGCAGACTCACTTCAGGAGAATGATTCAGAGGGTCTCTTTCGTTCATAGAACAGCACAGCAGTCAGCAGACTCACTTCAGGAGAATGATTCACAGGGTCCCTTTCGTTCATAGAACAGCACAGCAGTCAGCAGACTCACTTCAGGAGAATGATTCACAGGGTCTCTTTCATTCGTAGAACAGCACAGCAGTCAGCAGACTCACTTCAGGAGAATGACTCACAGAGTCTCTTTCGTTCGTAGAACAGCACAGCAGTCAGCAGACTCACTTCAGGAGAATGATTCACAGAGTCTCTTTCGTTCGTAGAACAGCACAGCAGTCAGCAGACTCACTTCAGGAGAATGATTCACAGGGCTCTCTTTCGCTTCGTAATGAACAGCACATCAGTCTAGACAGACTCACTTCAGGAGAATGATTCACAGAGTCTCTTTCGTTCGTAGAACGGCACAGCAGTCAGCAGACTCACTTCAGGAGAATGACTCACAGAGTCTCTTTCGTTCGTAGAACAGCACAGCAGTCAGCAGACTCACTTCAGGAGAATGATTCACAGAGTCTCTTTCGTTCGTAGAACGGCACAGCAGTCAGCAGACTCACTTCAGGAGAATGATTCACAGAGTCTATTTCGTTCGTAGAACGGCACAGCAGTCAGCAGACTCACTTCAGGAGAATGACTCAAAGAGTCTCTTTCGTTCGTAGAACAGCACAGCAGTCAGCAGACTCACTTCAGGAGAATGATTCACAGAGTCTCTTTCGTTCGTAGAACGGCACAGCAGTCAGCAGACTCACTTCAGGAGAATGATCACAGAGTCTCTTTCGTTCGTAGAACAGCACAGCAGTCAGCAGACTCACTTCAGGAGAATGATTCACAGGGTCTCTTTCGTTCGTAGAACAGCACAGCAGACAGCAGAACTCACTTCAGGAGAATGATTCACAGGGTCTCTTTCTCAAGGCTCGAGCAGAGGAGAGTTAAAAACCGCTTCCGCGTTCTCGTCTCCAGCTTCTTCTCTTCAAGGCTCGGCAGAGAGAGATTAAAAACATGCTGGGACTGCGAAGTGGACAGCAACACACACATTCCCACACTCGTGCTCACATTAGAACTGCAATTCAACAGACTCACTGTGCAATCAAGGCTTACACCCGCAATCCAGCCGAAATCCGTTCTCTCTTCACAGCCTCCCTTCGCTGCTTCGGCCTCAGCCTCATCGGCCTCTCCCCTGCTGCGTGCACGCTCCGTCTCCGTTCCTGTGTGTTTTTTTTTCTTCAAATGGCTTTTTTTTATATACTCACCTGGGAGCATGTGCCCCAATCACCAGGCAACTCCTCCCACCCAACACCTGTGCTCCTCTTTATAATCACACGGTGACACATGTATTTGGTTTATTTTTACAATTTCGAAATGCACACTGTTTTATGGTGCAGGACCTACTATCTTCTCTTTATATATAAATCATTAGCACCATCTACCTAATTTTGTTTATAATCTCATGTAAGGTAAAGTTTGGTCAAATTCTATCTTAGATGATAAGTATCCAAATTCATACTTACAGTCTTAGTAGAAAGACCCCTTCGTGGTTTAGTTCTTTATAGAAAGCAGAGACTCGTGGCAGGCAATCTTTTTTATAATAATTTTAAGTAATTTTATTATTATTTAGTTTCTCAAAGTTCCCATACAAAGTAACAAATTAAAGTTTAACAAAAACAGTTCACAAGTTTTCACCAGCAGTATCAGGCTTGGATCATCAAACAATGGAGAGGCTGGCTCATCTTACATATCACTCCTCTTCATTACATATTCAATATCATATGCACAATTTATCCAATCCCAGATCTTGAACAATGGTTAACTCCTTTAATCCTCTCTCAATTTTCTTATAAAAAGTTTTGTGCTTCTTCTGTCTTTTTCTCTTGGCTCGTTTTCTCAGCATCCTTCTTCTTCTTCGGGTCTACAAGACAGTCATCAAGGTAATACTACATGCATGCTCAATATTTGTTTCTTAATACTGGTTACATTCTATTTATTTATTTCTTGCTTCAATAAAGTACTTTTCTCAAGTTCGGCTCACTGTGTTCTTTTATATAGATTAACTGATTTTAAAAAAAATAATAATATGACAATGTGCACTAATTAAAAAAGTTACAAATAGCTCATAGAGGACATAAAATGTCCACTGTCAAAAAACTGTAATAAATTTTTGAATTCTGTGAGTCACAGATTTTAAGTTTGGTTCATTTTAAGATGATCCGGGGCAGATTTGATTTGTATCAAAATTATAAGGGTTTGGGAACCAAAAAAAAAAGTTTTATTAGGTTTAAGCTTATTGATAAATTATTTTTGACATTGTATTTTTCAGATAAAATATGTTATTATGAGATAAGTTAATTTAAACACTAAGGAAAAAATCAAAAAACTTAAAAAATTTTGCAAATTTGGGGATGACTTAAAGATTGGCTTCTGTTAAGACGGACCGTGAGATTATTTCCATTAATAATTAATAAGTGAATCCAAAAAAAAAAGTTATATAGGTTTAAGCTTATGAAAATTATTTATGAACTGCCAGCAAAACTCCACTGGTGCACACAGTGATTGGATTTGTTATTTGCAGTTGAGTTTTCTCTCTCAATATTACAGACACACACATACACACACACATTTTTTATAACACACATACTAACAAACCACACCCACACAAATATCGTTGCACAATTTATCCAATCGGTCTATAATATGCCGAAGTAGAAAACAGGAATAAAGCGAGTTTTTGATTTATAGGCCAAACCTGGAAAAATGGCACCATCTGGTAAAAAAAATAGTAAAAATTTAAATTTTGAAGCCTTGCCAACAGAATGAAAGCCTCTTAACAAATATTGCATAGTTAAATGACCCTGGGATAAAAAATTGCATTTTTGTCCAAAAGGCGATGAGATGAAGTATTTTGTGTACCTAGTGCAAAATAGATTTTTTAAAGGAAATTTCTGTGAAATAGTAAAATTCCAATAAAAATACACACCTGTGCCAAATTGTATGCAGTTAGCATTAACACAGGCAAAGTTATCAAAAAAAAAAAAAAAAACTGAAAAAGCCAAAAATGTCCCCAAAGATGCACAAGGGTTGTTTTTTCATTCAGAGTCTTGAAGTACTGTGAAATAGATAACTGTTGCATAACAAATATCCACACAAACACATTAAATCAAGGCAAAACAAACTTGAATGTACAACTATAGCCCAAATAGAAAATGTTTATTATTGCGAAGGGTTCAAAATGTAAGCAAAGTGAATGAAAACAGAAATGCAGAATGACAGTTGCTGAATCAGATGCAAGGAATGACTTCCAAACAGCAAGTGCAGGAGAGGTCGGCCAAAAAAGATGGGAACAAGTCCAATGCTGAAATTGCTGGAAAAGAAAAATGATACAGGTAAGTCATGCATCCTCATGTAAACTTGGGCAATTTCACATTCTACACCCATCATTTAAACGGACAAACTGTTGGTTAGGCTGCAACATAAGGTATTTTTTGTCCCAAAATAATAATCATAATAAGTTTCATCCATAATAATGGGTGAAATATATGATTATCATAAAAAAAAATCTGAATAATCTGAGAGCCGAAATTTCTTATTTTCTCAACAAAAAAAAAAATACAAGAATACAAGCTTGACAAAAAATAAACAAATGTGACTGTTCATTTGAAACATTTTGAAAAATGTATAAACTACAAACATCAAACCGAATATTGTCACTACAGACACAAATTGTTCGGCATACTTAACAGAAAAGGGTTGAAATATTTTTTATGTCAAACACCAAAAATACTGCTGTAAAAGAGTCCTTAAAGAACAGTTGTCCAAATAATGAATTATTGCTCATGCATTACCACATTGGTCTAACGTGCATTGTGTGAATACAAATAATTTCAGAATAGTATCCAAATTCTGTAGGTCAACTGTAGGTCCAAAGTGAGCAGATTTTAAAATGCAGCACAATCTATATTTATGTATGATTTAGTGCCATAGCAGCAGCAATGGCTATATTATAAATATAATGTTATGCTTATGTAGGAAAGATGTAAAATGTTTCTCCCAGCCTTAGGGGGGAGCTGTGTTCCTTGAGTGTTTCACTGTGTGAGTGAGCCCTTCTTCACATGGGTGGAGCTGTTGTTAATTCAGTTCTATTTCCTTTGTGAAAAGGTAAGGAGGGTTTTCACTGTTTCTCTGTTTCATCCATTTAATTTATTTTATTATATTGGCCATCCATGTTGTTTGAAGAGATATAGTGCTGTTGGAGATGTTTACTAACATATATGTGCAGTTATTTGCGATGGATGGTTTTTATTTCTGATGTTATTTCATGGGTTGTGGATTCCATGTGGTGGGGTATATTTTCTGTATATTGTATATTGTCATCCAAACATTTGCCCCCCTGAGAGATTTTGCAGGAGCCGCCACTGAATTCAAGTAATAACTCCAAGCTTATTAGCAAAAGATGAGTTAAGCAATTTACTTGCAAAATATAAAAGTAGTTGTGCTAAAAGCAAAAATGATTGTGGAAAATTGTCAGAGAAATATGAGCACATGATGTAGCATTGTCAAAAGAGAGTCGCGCACGGACAACCTTCACAGTTGCAGGGTTACAACATTTTATAAAAGGGTTGCCTCTAGAATACTGTAAAATCACCAAATGGTGATTATATTTCCAGGTAATTATATTAGAAATATTAGAAGGATTGCCAAGTACAGTCTATATTGATGATATGATGTGCTAATAGCTACGCAAACCATAGATGAACACATGAAAATTTTATCAGAAACTATTAGACGACTGGCGGACGCTGGTTTTCTTAGTTAGACTTAGGAAAAGAAAAGGTTGATTTTTAGAATTTGAAGTCTCTGGTAATGATCGAGGCATCGCCAAATCAACACTAGATAAATTGACTGAATTAAAAAATAAGAGAATTACAAATCTAGAAATAATTACAAAGCCTTTAGATTAAATTGAGTGAGATATCTAATACCTGGGTACAGTGCTAAAGTAAAGGTGCTTTACAAAAGCAATTGCAGGAGATGATTTTAAATGGGATGAGAAACGGGAGAGAGTGAAAACTGACATTATTGACATGGCTTTGTGTTCAGGGCAAATTCTGAAAAGGATCTGATAGTCAAAATTGATAATAGGTCAGAGAAGAGATTTAAGAGATTTAAGCCCAGAACTGGCCCAAGTGATAAAGTAGTTAGATTAACTTCTAATATCACTGTTAGATCAGAAGCAAACGGAATCTGGTCAATTAGGAATCTTGTGGGAAGCAAAGATTAATATTTTACTATGAACGGGTCCAGAACCAACAAAGTCTCCTTTAAACAGGAATTTAACTGCCCAGCGGAAGGCATAGCTGCGGTTTTCAAAGACTTTGGGGACTCATTCTTAGTCAAAATATGGCATAAAGACTGTGAAACATTTTTTGTTTTTGTGGGGCCCAGGAAGTGGCCAAATCCGTGAAAGTCAGGCTCGTTTACGGGCACAGCTGACTATTTTACCGAAAGGTGTTGCACTGATAGAGCCATAGTGTAGTGGCTTGTGCAATGGGAGACGCAAGTGTTTGTGGCAGTGTCGGAGGCAGAAGCAGCTATGAGCTATGGCAGTACGAACTTACCACGGGTAGTTGTGCTTGTCGTAGTTGCGTAGACTGTGCATTATAATACAATCTTAGGGGTCGGGAGTGTAAATGTACATTCCAGGACCCGTGTGAACTAACGAAAGGTATTAAATGCAAAATATTACTGGATAAACGCTGGATGAACGCGACCAGTATGAAAAGTGTGTAGCAAACATAAAATAACTGGAGTGAGTCAAGTTTAAGATGTTTGTCAAATGATAAGGTTTTAAGTGGTACTTAAAACCTGTCTCTGATGTCGGAGACAGAAGCAGCTTTGGACGATGGTGCAATATGGACGTACCACGGGTAATTGTGCTTGTTGAAGCTGCATAGATTGTGCATTACAATACAGTCTTAGGGGTCAGGAAGGTAAATGTACATCCCAAGACCCATGTGAGCTAATGAAATGTATTAAATGCAAAATATTACTGGGTAGACACTTGGTGAAAGTGACCAGTATGAGAAGTGTGTGGCAGACACGGAAGAGTGAGACAAGCTTAGGATGTTTGTCAAATGATAGGAGTAAGAGTGAAGGGGAAGTGAACCCTCTAGCTCTGGTCTGTGACTGTGAAAAAAAACATTTATGGGGAATAGATTGCTAAATGTAGGTGATTCTATACCATTAGACTTGGTTCCTTTAATAAATTGTGGGGTCATGAATAAAACCTTGTCGAGAGACATAAAACCTG
Organism: Chrosomus eos; assembly: GCA_036326025.1. Lineage (NCBI taxonomy): Eukaryota > Metazoa > Chordata > Actinopteri > Cypriniformes > Leuciscidae > Chrosomus > Chrosomus eos. The sequence continues at coordinate 8,455 of JAZAVI010001748.1, forward strand.
GACCTATGGATAGAGGTCACAAGGGACTCGTGTTAGTAAAAAGACAATGATTTACTATGAAAACAATGGTGTGTTTAAAGAAGTAATTCTGTATAACATGATTGTTGATATTATATGACTTGGTAATGATTTACTATGAAAAAAATGGTGTGTTTAAAGAAGTAATTCTGTATAACATGATTGTTGATTTAATGAAAAACATGTCTTTTCAGGAAGAATTTCCAATTTATATGTCCGGGCAAGATATTCGCTATATACGGGAAACTAGTCTGACTGTGAGAGCAAGGACAATGAATATCTATACAGGGACAGACAGGGTGAAAGTAAAAGTAAGTCCTGAATAGAAAAGTGAAGTATGGGAATTCACTGTAAGCTTGACGACAACCTCAGACTTTATGGGGGTCGGGAAGTCGATCGAGGGGATCAAAATCACCCGTGCTGTTGTTACATTGCCTAATGCACTGAGCAGAGTGTCCAGCTGGCTCAGATTGAAGTTAGGGAGAGCTTAGGTTGTCATTTGTTCTGCGTCTCTCTTGTGTATTACAGAAGCAGGATGGCGAAACACAGAGACCAGCGTGGGAGGAAGTATCTGGAGCTGCGGAGGGACCGGAGCCAGATAGGGCTTTTTCTGCTGGCTTTGCTGACGGTACTCATGATAACAATCGTAGTTATCGGGCTTGGAGTTACGGTAGTCGGTGAAACAAAAATGTCTGAAGTAGCCTCCTGTTCTGTAATAGAGAAAGTCGTACCAAAAATCTGCTATAAACAAACCATTAAACTAGGTGGCGAAATTTATGGAGCCAAAATGATAAGAAATATGTTCAAAGGATTTATAGCAAATATAGATAAATCATTTTGGGACTGCAGAGGCACTGGCAATATTAGTGCAGCTAAAGGACCTGGCCTTTATGGCCAAAAAACGATAGGAAATAAAACAATATTAAGATGGGACAGACTTACTGCCTTTAACAAAACTCATAATAAATTAAAGGGCTTCGTTTGTAATATTTCTGATGTCACCAACTTAACTGATAGTATACACGTGTACAAGGTATGGGATAGTCCATTTTTGACAATTTCGCGCACACAGGAATCGGACTGTTTGACCAAACAGGTTATCCCTGTAATAAAGACCAGTTGGTTAATTGATAACGACAAATTACAGCCCAGAGTTATGAACATAGGGGGAAGATCAGGGCGTAGCGGTCGGTCAGCCGACGGCTCCCGTACAACAGAACCTATATACAAATATATATATATAGGTTTATATATTATATATATATATATATATAGATCCAGAGAACCAGTTTTGGTATGATATTGACAAGCATTGCAGGTCTGATTATGGACAGACAACTGCTTGAGTTTGTTATGTAAACAGTGACTCAAGATGGAATGAGCAGGAATTTAATATCCATGGTGTTAATATCATTAAATTGTGGCACAACTAGATGAGTTCTTAAGATCCAACTAATGACATGGTCAAAGCTGAGTCCAAGCGGTCTACGTGGTCGATCAACGCCACCTTGTGGGCGAATGGGGTAGGGGGAAATAGACTTCACCCTTTGACCCTAAATTACAATTAATTAATTAAATTGTTTTCCCTGTAGTGAAGGGCCTAGATCGAATCTATAATAATACGGTTGCGTGGCGTACATTTCCTAAACATATTAATGGCACAAGCATATTTTCAATTAGGATTTATTATAAGAATGGTAGGCCTATAGGACAACATAGACAACATATCGCGTATGGTTACTGGAGCACCAAATAATACCTGCCTATGATGAAATTCCA
>JAZAVI010001749.1:0-10168 GCA_036326025.1 Chrosomus eos
TTTTATTTTATATTGGTTTTATTATTACCATATGTTACTTGTATTTATATTGTTTAAAGATTTAAGTTAATATTGTGTCCAGTTTGGCCCTGTAAATAAAAGGGTATTATTTTTTGATAAAGTGTGTGCGTTTTCGTTTTCTAAGTAGATTCAAGAACCGTTTAAGCACCGGAACCGTTTAAAAAATACCGAGTAGGTACTGGTATCGGATAAAACCCAACCGATACCCAACCCTAATCAGAAATCAGCGGTGAGAAGAAGGAAGGTACACACGTACCCATAGACTAGGTGGTTACTAGGTGGTTTCTACGGTATTATGGGCGGTTGCAAGGGCGTTGTTAGGCAGTTGCTAGGGTGTTCTGGGTGGTTGCAAAGGTATTCAGGGTGGTTTCTAGGCAGTTGCTAAGGCGTTTCTAGGGTTTTCTGGGTGGTTGCTAGGCAGTTGCTAAGGTGTTCTGGCTGGTTGCTATTGTGTTGCTAGGTGGTTGCTAGGGTATTCTGGGTGGTTGCTATGGTGCTGTAACTGGTTGCTATGGTGTGCTATGATGAAGTTAGGTCATTACTTATTGGCTGCTGGATAATATGAATCATCTGAGAGAGAGAGAGAGAGAGAGAGAGAGAGAGAGAGAGAGAGAGAGAGAGAGAGAGAGAGAGAGAGAGAGAGAGAGGAGAGAGAGAGAGAGAGAGAGAGAGAGAGGGAGGAGGGTTGTCAGGCCCTTTGGTGTCTTTGTGTGTGAAAACATCAGATTTGAATTTCTGAAAATTCTGCAATGTTAAGTCAATAGCTTGTTTGCATATGACGTCACGTCACTGTGTTGCCACGGCGCGAAATGCAGGTGGAGGGCAGGAAGTGATTTGCTATATTTAGGAAGCAATAAAAAAACTCAAAAAGCCTATGTTTTGTGTTGTTTTTGGTTGCTCAAATCGATCAAGCCACATGGACTTTTTATCGTGTACCAAAAGTTGTTCATAAGGGGGAAAAATGCAAGAAATTGACAGAAAAACGCCGGGAAAAAATGGCTTGCAAACCTACGTCTGCGGTCGGGAGGAGCCGAATCGGAAAATGCCCGTGTGTGCAGTGATCACTTTGTCAAAGGTGAGTTAATACAACTTATGTGGCTATGTTTGTGTAACATACCAGTTTCTGAACTTTGTAAAGTCAAAGTATGTCTGTAAGACGAGGTAGTTGCTGATATCTACCGCCTCGATGGCAAATCTTTCAATTCAGTTGAAAAATCGCTTCTTATAACGTAGGGCTGCACGATTTGGGCCAAAATGATAATCACGATTATTTTGATCAATATTGAGATCACGATTAATTATCACGATTATTTGTTGATTTTAACCAAAAACAAATTTTATTGCCACATAGGCTAATTATAACTGCTTTCACATCTATATTGTGCTACATTTCTGCTAATGTATGTGTATCTAAATAAAATAGGTCCTCTTATTCACCAAAATTCAGTGCATCTCCTTAACCCTTTATGACCTGCCATAGAACAATTCCACCAAAGTGTATCTTGGTATTTTTACATGCTGTGCTGTCATTCTTTTGAGCATTTTCAAATGCCATACATCAAAATAATCCTTACACTCCCAATTTGAAGGCTATGTTTGTAATAAATCAAAAGTAACTAGATATATATCTGAAAAGTGCAGTAAACAAAAAGAAAAACAAATAATGATTTTTTCTACATATTTTATTCAATACAAAAAATGGATAAATGTCAACCTCAAACTTGTCAAAATTTAAAACCTCAAAATTTTAAAATGTGCATAAACCTTTAAAACTATACAGAATTGATTTGAACTGTTTACATAAATTAGTTTTTAAGATACACTCATTTTTACACTCATTCAAAAAGAGGGGAGAAAAATGCCATGTAAAATATCCAATTACATTTGTGTTCAAACAGATAACATTTTGCTTTTGAATATTGATTGAACATTAAATTGGTTAAAATATCAAATAAATAGATGAGCAGACGGAGAGATCATCGTCATCGGACGCAATTAGTATTTCCAAAACCTCCGCGTCCGTGTACTTGCGTTTTTACTAGCGTCCGTGTACAAACGCATGGTCAAATGACGCAGCATGTGACGTCACAACATGTGACACACCTGGGGGTCATAGTGCACAGAACGTGATATGTCAATGAGTCATCGGAAGACGAAACTATCAATCGCAGATCTACAGAACATGTGTGCAAAGACCAACGTGCAATGCTTTTTTGTGTTTTTTTTGTAAACGCATATTACGCAGATTGTACAGACTGATTAGAGGGTGAAAACAACGCAACATGGGCATGTTGGAGGCTTGATCTGAACATGTTACATCTCTGGTTTTGTATGCAAAAAGAATGATTGAGCTAGCCATTTGGTTTCAGTTTCTATAGGCTTTTAAACAGACACACGCAAACGGGAGCGCCGACGCTCCCGTCGGTCTTAAAGGGTTAAAGAATAAAGAAAACAATAAAGAAAATGTAGCAAAACTTCAACAGGGCACTATTTTACATTTTACATTGTGTAAATCTATTTTAGGAAGCAAAATATAAACTTGCATTGTACCTGCATAATGGATGTGAATAAAACACGCAAAATATTAGGGGTGTAACGATACATCGATATGGATCGATGTATCGATCAAAAGTCTAACGATACGATGCATCGATGTCAGACACAAAATATCGATATGAGATACTTTTATTTTGACAGTCTCCACGTCCTCACGTAACATCCGTTTCCACATTTCCGCCTTTCCGCCAAAGCGCGCGTTTGGTTTTTCTCACCTGCCTGTCACTTGTGTGTCGGATTGCGATTGCGACAATGAGATGGAGCAACAAAACCGGCGGTAGCAGCGAAAAGACCATGGGAAAAGACAGACGCTGAACATTTTGACGCTGTTGTCGGGCGCAAATCGTGGGTTTGGAAACATTTTGTATTTTCCAAAAAAGATGGTCAGGTAAATAAAACCCATGTTGTGTGTTCATGTTCATAGATCTTATGTTGTGTGAAAGATCAAATGTCAGATAAGTTTAAGTTTATTTTTGTATTTTTTATATCAGTTTGTTTTATTTCATTTATTTATTTAACTTGAGAACCTCAGTTATTTGCACTATTTGCACCTCAGGTACTATTGCACATGTTGGCACAAAAGACTGGAAGGCTTTACTGACTTTATTGACCATTATAAGCTTGATTGATTTTATCAATCTCCCCTCCATTATTTATTTTTTATTTTGTTGTGTTGTTGTAAATGTCCCAATTGGGAAAGAGGGTGCAATTTTCAAAGTGTTTAATTAAACATTCATTTTTATATATCTTTTGGTTGCATTTGTGAGTTAATAGAAATGAAACTGGTTGTGTAAAGTGGCGCATAATATCTAAATATCGATTAATTGATCAATATAGCAATGAATCGAATCGAATGTCGTATCGAAATTTTTTTTTTGAAGGATCGGCAAATATCGTATTGATATCGAATCGTATCGTGATGATCTGTCCGATTTACACCCCTACAAATATACAATCAATAAAAAACAAATATTCCATAACAGAATGTAACCAAATGAGAACATTTCAAGGCGAAACTGCACTATGGAAGTTCGATTAATGGATGAAATTCAGTCATTGTTATTTGAGCTTAAGAAATGTAAAATGTTGTGGTAGGCCTACAGTGTCAGTGATTAGTTGTGAAGTCTTACTGCATAAATTTAATCTATTTAATTCTCCATGTGAAATTTATGTGCTCAAATTATTTCTATTTGTTAAACAATAGGTCAAAACAAGACGTTTGTAGGACTGATTATTGGAGTCCATTAATCGAACTTCCATGCCTCTTATATAGTAATATATATATGTAGTATGTACCAATTTACTAATGCAATTTACTAATGCTCACACGCGGTCTCTCACGCACATGAGGCGCGCTGTTGCTCGCACGCAGACACACTCGGTATCTCTCGCACACTTTTGAGCACGCTCTGAGGACACTCGGTCTCTCTCGTGCACTGTCGCTCGCACGCAGACCGTAGGTCTCTCTCGCGCACCTGGGCTCATGGAGGCACGTGATCAGACACTGTTTTACGGTGCGCTAGATTGGCAAAAAAAAAGCTTTCTGTGAACTGAATGACGCATTTAAAATATCGCTCGATCACGCGAATTTGATCGTGGGATACCAAAATCGTGATCGTGATTAAAATTCGATTAATCGTGCAGCCCTATTATAACGTAAGGATCACGTCCAACAAATGTTTAGATTTTTTTGTTTATATCTTACTCTTGTAATAGAGTGTAAAGTAGTATAGTACGGACTTTCCTCCATCTCGTCCATTGCACTCTTCACTTCCGGACCTCCATCTGAATTTCATGCGTCATTATAATCATGTGACTGCAAACAACCTATGGGACTTTTTTGGCTGCTTTTTAGTCCGCTTGCGAACATCGTACACCCAATCGCTTAGAAAAGTCATAGCACATCTCTCCTCAATGACCCGCACGATTTGACAGTCATTGAGACCTTGAGCACCAATGCTAAGCTTTATTCATTCAGTGTTTGGCTGGAAGAGAAAAGTGCTTGAGAACAGACAGACAGAAGTTAGTAAGTTCCCAGTTCAGATCTTTAAAACACTCTGACTGTAAACAGCATCATCTACTGGTCAGAACAGGCAGATCAATAATACAATAAAGAATGCGACTGGATACATATATCACAATTTTAATTTAAGTGTTTTTCTCCTGAAGAAGTTTTGAGTTCATGACAGTGATCTTGATACTGCATGCTTTTCAATATTTACTTCTATGTTTCTCAGTGAAACCTGTAGTGACGGTGAAGCCAGATCAGCGTGTGTTCAGTGGAGAGACAGTCACTGTCACATGTGACATACAGAGAGAGAAAACATTCAGAGGAGATACAGCTGGATTAAAGATGGACACACTGTCTATACATATACAGCAGAAACAGCAGAGTTCAGTTTCACAGCTGATCATGTGTCTCGCAGTGGTGAATACAGTTGTAGAGGAGAGAGATCAGACTCACACACAGACTTCAGTGATGGAGTTACACTGACTGTATCAGGTGTAAAGACTCAAGGGGGGATCTAATCCGTGGGGAAATTTGCATATCATAATTAATAATTGGTAATTAATAATTATTCATACATGTTTGGACCAGATCAACTTTACATTTAATTTAATGAATGATAATGAATCTGCATTCATGTGTATCTCGACAACTAACCATAAATTGGTTATAGTTAATTTGCATAGATCACGTTTTACAGACAGGTAAAATTTAGTTTGTCAGAATAGTATTTGTGGGTATTAATTTATGATCGACCCATCTGCTTGTCCCGCAAGCTTGATCGTTCGATCTCCGTCAACACCCACAATATCATTCTATTTTATAGATTTTCAGGAAAACCAACCTGTGGCCACAGGTTGCCCTTCCTTTTCTATAAACACATACTCTTTAAGGTATCTTTAATTTGTAAAGCTTATAGCATAAGATCTTTTGGCACTCAAGGGACTTGAAAATGAGCAAAGAGGCAGTACATCAATCAAATGAATATAATGAATTTAATAAGGTAGAACTACTTATATATTTACTACGGTTACATGGGATATATGTATTTACAGACATAATAAACAACAAAACACGATAAGGCATCGATGAACGAGAAATGCGTAGAGTTTGGAGCAATGGAAAACACGTGTGAGAGCGAGGGAGTGTGTGAGAGAGAGAGGGAGAGAGAGAAGAGAGAGGGAGGGGGAGAGAGAGCATTGGTAGCATTCCTCCAGACATTCACCTTTCTGTAAACAACACGAAACATCATCTTAAGGCTTCTTAGAAGCTCTATAAAGAGGTATACTTGCAAAGTTCTAGGTTCTCTCATGTGTTGCCGTGTTCCTGGAACGGCCTGTCCCGGCCGCGTGCGTGAGCGGAGTCTTTTGTGTGTAAGCGTCACGTGGCGCAGCTTGCCGCGCGTGTCGAACAGAGGTTTCAAGTCTTTGAGTTAACATTACCGACAGAAATAGTTCAGCTAAGTTCTTTTCACTTCGTGGAAGTGAACAGAGTCGACTATGGAAAACAAACTTTGACTAACAAAGAAAATAAATAAAGATCTGATCGGGTCTCCGGAGGAGACCACGAGATAGGGTTACATGGTGCAGCTGTAACGAAGGACGAAGAAGAGAGCGCGAGAGAGGGAGGGGGAGGATTTATCACTTTGGACAAAGCCAACCTTTTCTTTTCGGCTTGGCCAATCGTAGAGTGGAAGTCACAAGCCGGAATTTGTTTTTATTGATCCTTTGTTCTCTCAAGCAAGGCATTTGAAACCCTAATTTCGTCGGGTGTTTAAGAGCAGAATCTTCACAATTATTATAGTCCTATGTGTCACAAAGTTTTAGCAAGATGTGATATAAATGGCTAAATGGGGAACGAAGATTGGAGCTCAGAGAATCCAAACTTGCCTAACATGGAGTTGGTTAATCGTAATTTGCAAAGTTTGAAACCTTGTCCCATTAGTTTCCCAACAACATAGATCAAACACATAAAAGACAAATTGTAAGATGATATCTCAAGGGGATATATAATAGAATATATATACATGAATGCATAATTAATTTCTCCTTCTTAGTTAAATTCAGAGAGAGAGAGCCACACTTCTCTGACATTCCTGTGAGGTCGTAAATGCTGTTATCTAAGAACCCCCCCATCCCCAGGCTCTGACAGTATGTTAAGTTTTGGTTATTACTGTCCCAAAAAGCTGGTGCACATAGAATCATACATTTTACTGTAATTTCTTGCATCTAATTAGATCCGCTGGACCATGAGAATTAACGAGACCCAGAACGATGTATAACACTTCTAGAAATTGACAGTTATCTGTAAAATGCATAATGATAAAGTCACAGTTATTCCAATGTAACATGGACAAACAAACACACATAAAACACATTGAATACATCTTTTAAAAAGAGAAGTTTCTTTCTTAGGTCAGGAATGTTGCTTGTAACTGGACACTGTCCCATGGCCTAGCGGGCCGGCCTCGTGTATGTGGGGAAGGGCTCGCGTATGTGTGTGTGTGTGTCCAGGGTTCAGCATTGTGTGTGTGTGGGGGGGGAGTTACACAGGTGAGTCTTCATATTCACTTCTGTTTAATTATCATTTAATATCCATATTTCAACACTTATAATCTTCAGACACATCTATTAAGAGGACTGAAGAAATTTACTTTTAGTCATTATTCAGTAACTGCACACAACACTATGAAACTAATCCAATCCTGATTGGTGTTACGTTGTGACGTAACATGTGATGGCATAACCGGATGCATAAAAGTGACGCTGACACACACACATCAGCTTTCGCTCTTCAGTAAGCGCTCTCTGTGAAACTGTCTGTCTTATTTGGTGTTGTTTTGTCTGTGCAAAGCTCTATATTATGGTGAGTGAACAATACACTAAGTGTGTGCACCCCTGCCCAAGATTATATGCCACGGGTGGGGACACGCATCAGATGTGTGTGTGTGTGTGTGTTGTTTAGGGGCACAGCACGCACTGTCAGCTCTCTCTCTCTCTCTCTCTCTCTCTCTCTCTCTCTCTCTCTCTCTCTCTCTCTCTCTCTCTCTAGAGAGCTGCCTGTAAACACTGTGAAGCACTTCCTTTTAGAGTGCTGCGCTCCCGCTTGGTTATATTATTTCCTGATGATGGCCAGGCTTGCGATCCCCGCGATTCGGGTCCCGCGTCCGTTGAGGCGGCGCGATGGCTTAGATCGTGGAGATTGCAGAAGGATCTAGCGTATGAGAAGGAGACTGCTGAGGCACCTTTTCGTTCATCATCCGCAGATTCTATGACACTCGTTCACGACGCAGAAGCCCGCGATGCGGCTTCTTCTGCCCGTGACGAGTGCCCAGTGCTCGAGCTATCTGTTTATAAGGAAGTAGATGTGCTCAGCATCGGGAACGAGCAACATGAGTCACACTCGCCGACTTATATTGCTGCTTATGTAGAGCTCGTGGAGGTTGTGATGCGTGCTGTGGCCAGTATAAATAAATAAATAAATAAATATATATATAAAATATATCAGCTGGCCACAAAATACGCAGGATGATCCCCGTCAAAATGAACTAGACGAGAGATTCCTGCAGCACCGTTCACAAACTTAGAGCCGGGGCTTACTGTTTTTCCCAGATCTTTATAAAAAAAAAAAAAATATATATATATATTATATTCGAATGTGGTGGGTGCGAGCGAGTCGGGTTATGGCAAGATGCCGCAGATGGAGGAAGCTTTAGCGAGCTATCTTTCTCCTGATCTGGCATCTTCGCTTTAAGCCCCGGCGCTGCTCAACAAACCGTGCAGGGACACCTCTGCACTGGTTGGCTGGGCTTATATGGTGCAGGAAATCGATGTTGCTCTTCCGCTGTTAATAAAAACGTTTCGGGACACATTGGTTTCCAGCGAACGCAGGCTGCACTGTCCGCCCCACAGGCTTGCGGCCAGGCAGCTTTTGCGTTCGCCCATCGAGAATCGTTTTCGGTCCAGCCCTGCCGGAAACCCGCTTCAGGGGGTCGAGAACGAATCCCGATTAATACCCGAAGCCAGGCTCGAGAGCCTGGTTCCTTTGGTAAAATATAAAAAAAAAAAAAAAAAAATAAGGTCAGGCTGGTGCGTGCCTGCACTCTATGACGATTTTGCAGGCGTACCAGGCCGATCTTCTTAAAGATCTAAATGAGGGAATATTTCCTGTTGGCCGCTCCGCTATCTCCTTCTGGCCTGTTTTCCAACGCTGTAACTACAGTCGTTGACAGGTTTCAGGAAGCGAAAGAAAAAAAAAAAAACGAGCGTTGCCTCTAGAGCCCTCCTGCGGGAGTTTGGCAACAGAGGAAGCACTCTCAACCGAAGTCCTCCAGCCAGAAGGGTGACCTGAGGGCCGTCCTTCAGGCGAAGAAGGCTTCGGGAAAGAGGTCTTAATGGTAGTGTAGGACCTCTGAGGGCGGGCTGGCTGGCTATACAAACCATAGGTAGGCCTACAAGGTGCGCAATTTGCCTTCACCTTTGGCCACAAGGGCTCATTCTATTAGAGGCATGGCGTCCTCTAGGGCCCTCCTTTCGGGAGTGCCCCTCCAGGAGATCTGTGAGGCAGCCGGCTGGGCTACCCCGCACACTTTTATTAGGTTCTACAGTTTACTCCCCCCTAGTATACCTGGCGCACACGTGCTTTCGTCCTAGTTGAGTGCCTGAATCAGTTTCACTCCGGGGCAGGCCTATTCGGTGCGTGGCCTAGTGGTCATTCGTTCCCCAAAGAGTCGAGTTCCTCGACGCAGTGTTGAGTTGTTGAGTGTATGACTATAACCCTTGTTCCCTGAGAAGGGAACGAGACACTGCGTCGTCCTGCCACGCACCTGAGGCCTTAGAGCGTCTTGCTTCATCGCGGAGCTGATGTGTCCACTTTTATGCATCCGGTTATGCCGTCACATGTTACGTCACGACGCAACAACACTCAGGATTGGATTAGTTTCATTCTTACTTCAGAGGCGCACGCTAAGGGAGCGTTCCTAAAGAGTCGAGTTCCTCGATGCAGTGTCTCGTTCCCTTCTCAGGGAACAAGGGTTTATAGTCATAACCCGAGACGTTTTCCCAGAAAACACATTTTTCCAAACATTCTTTTTTAATAATGGAAATGTTAAAATGTCCAGTTTTCCCAGTTAGTTAAACATCACTGAATGCATAATGAGCACATCAAAGCTCCAACCACTACAATAATCTTTTGCTGATAATTTCAGCCTCATGTGTGTGATATATTTTTAAAAGTGTTTTACTAGAAATAAGATTGAGATTGACTCGATTAACTTCAGCGTTCAAAATACACATTTCCACTTTCCTTCTGATCTTTTTTTCTTTTTCTTTTTTTTTTTTGCATACAGAATTGTGATTGCTTAGTCATTTTTGCTAATATTTAACATCTATAACCAGTAACAGTAAAGTGACAGAGACTGTTCCAGAAAGCAGGTTTAACTTACCGTCCCATAAACCCTGAACTCTAAATCTTTCTTACTCATGTTTGGGCTCCAGAAAGGCCGCTGTGAGTAAGTTCAGTCACTCAGAGCTCATGGTGAACAACACACACACATTCTCAATCTCAACAGATCCTCAAATCCTG
>JAZAVI010001752.1:0-84107 GCA_036326025.1 Chrosomus eos
TTATTTTAAAAAAAGTTGTCAGCTTTGCGATTCTCTTTTGTGTACACATAAACACTCTTTAATGGACGTATACACGTTTAAACACAATTTAAACAATGTAGGGCTATTATTGCATGCATTACTTGTACTTTAAGTTGCTCAAGCAAGTGGTCAAATGTTTAACCATGTACTGACAAAAACAGCCAACTCTCATGCTTTTCCTTTTGCGTTTAAATTAATACAATAGATCTTGCATGTCACAAACAAAGCGAAATGACATCAGATGAAGATGGTTACCTGTTGATGGTTACGATGGTTGATGATGGCGTCATCTGAATCTAATTGGAACAAGAACTGCAAGCAGTTATTGCGGGGCCAAGCACCTTTTGACCATGTTTGACATATTTGGATTTAATTGACCCTTCGCGTGGAGCTTGATTGACAGGTGTTCTAACCAATCATACTTCGCCATCCACCATTTTGTACGAAAAAGCAGCCAGTAGAGTTAGGAGGATTTGAACTTGGTAAAATGAATATACTGACGCCTTTCCGCGGTTAAAACAACATTACTTCTTATGTTCGTTCATGTTTATTTGATGCTATAAATGAACTAGAAGGAAGAGATGATCGGATCACGAGCAGCTTTGACGATGCTCTACAGCGATCTGTCACGGCACATTAAAGAGCCCAAAACGGTATTTATTGTTTAAATTTCTTTCAAAAAATGACCACATTTGAAATCTGAGACTTTGTTTAATATGTTTAATATCAAAAGTAACCGAAAAGTAACCTGGTCTGTCCTGTCTGTCGGCGTGTTGTCAGTCTCCTCTCTGCTCCGCGATGTATTTTTCACTGCGTGAGAACATGGTGAGAGCATGAGAGCGGCGTAGCTTGTCGGAACATAGCGACAGTAACTAAGGAGGGCGGGTCTTTGCGAAGGGTCAATTTGGAAACTTATTCAACTTGCCAATTGTTCAAATCAAAATTCCCATTGTTAAACAGTTGCTACATATTGAATTATTAGAAAATCTTCAAAGCTATATTTTTTACACAGCATGGTAGTCATACACAGTGGTTTGTTCTAATTTTACGGAGACTTGAGTTGTTAAAGGTAAAACTGCAGCAATTGGCTCCAAATTGCATAACATTACACAATGATTTGAAGTTGTATAACATGGGGCTCGAACCCACTATCTCTGGGTCAGAAGCCTGTCACTCATCTCATTGTGCCACTGTGAAGTTGTGTTTTTGCCATGATGCAGAAGGTCCATAGTTTAAGTGCATAAACCAAGGAATATAATGACATAAAGCAATCAAATTTTTAACTACGATTTCAAAAGTTATAAGCGTTTTGGCAAAAAAACGTATATCTCTGGAACACTAGGTGGCACTCTGTTCAAACTTCTCATGTACCTTCAGGACAAGGTGTTGATGATCCATACTAAATTTTGATGTCTGTAAAAATCGGCGGATTCGACATGACACAAGGAATGCATTGATACCACATTAATGATTTTCTGACAAACTGTTCAAAAGTTATTGGCCAAGAATTGGTCCAATTACTATTCACTAGCATCACTACAAGTGTGCCAAATTTCATAATTTTCCTATGTACGGTTCATAGGGCTGCCATAGACTCCATTTGCAGAAGAAGAAGAATAATAAGAAAACTAACGGATACAATAGGGGCTATCCCCTTCGGGGCTTGGCCCCTAATAAAACATTTTTGTTTTGCAAAGAATATATTTACATTACAAACCCTCTGAAACTGCAGCATGAGATGCAGCAGTATTATAACAATTAATTAGTATTTAATCACTCTTACAGAATGATGAGGACAAATTCTTTTAGCAGTTATTTAATACTTACTGAAAATCATGATGGCATGGAAATGAGCCTTATTTCCCTCCGACACTTTGTTACACACACCTGAAATGATCCAGGCAATAATACACTACAGATACAGTAACATGTTCAAAGGTCATACAGTCACACACACACCTGAAATTATCCAGGCAATAATACACTACAGATACAGTAACATGTTCAAAGGTCATACAGTCCGTTTTTGAAATGTCTCATTCACAAATCAACTTAAAGTAGTGCCTTACTATTTTCTGTATGAACAGGCAATGGGAGTCAAGCCTGTATTTACTTACTAGTAACCATAATGATCAAAGTAATCAGCATACAACAAAGGAGTGTAATGCAATAAAATATGTATGTTTATTCTTACCACTCTCCATTTGTCTCAGGGAGTGTGTGTATTTATTCTGGTCTGCGTTCTCCTGAAGGGAATGTGAAGTATTATTTTATTTTAAAATCAGTTTTCTATTGAATCTATATTCAAATGAAGACTGGGGAACTCACTGGAAAAAAAACTGTCATATGATTCTTCAGAAATCATTCTTCTAATATGCCAATTTGCTGCTCAAGAAGCTTTATTAATGCAGTTGAAAATGCTTAATGATGTGAGGTGAATGACATACGTTTTTTCAAGGTTCTCAGATCATCAGAAAGAACAGCGTTAATTTCAAACAGAAAGATTCTGGAACATCATCATTTACAGCGCGCCTCTGATATCTGCGCGCGCTTTCTCCTGTCTTCCATAGAAAGCCGCGAACTCGCGTAATTCAAAAAATAACGGTCATTTCATTTGTATGACTGACTAACATTTTTTTTATCAATCGTCTTCATTTAATAATCACGTTACGATCGTAAATTAGTCTATTGGCAACGCCATTGAAGTACAATAGTATTTAGAATGAGAAATGTTTTGGTGAAGCCTTTACTCCATCGCCACTGTAGGAGGCGCTGTGACGTTATTTCTACCGGTAAAACCACCAAATAAAGACAACTGGAGCTCTCATTCAGACGGTGAGTGTTTATCTGTTTCACATTGTTTATGTCTTTTAGCACTTTGTGCTTTTTGTTGCTATTTTTCTAGTGATTTTATGATCACTTCATCATTTTTCTTTGCACCCTCGACTAAAAATAAAAGAAAACCATAGCAAATGTCCTGTTGTTTTACTTCAGTAACCATGTTGTAACCATGGTATTTGTAGTAAACAATTATTATACTTATACAATGCTTAATTTGCTAGGTGCTTTTAAAGGGTTCACTATTTTGGAAAAAGGAGTATAAATCTGACAATATCATGTTTAATCTTTGAATATATGCATGTAATCATATATTGTAACATTTGATGATATTCCTGCTCTGTGCTTGCTCAATATTGAAACTAAACAAAGGTCCTAAACACATTTACATCTGAAATAAAATTGTCAGAATAGGCTATAAGACGATTAATAATATGTAATTTTCTTAAATTTGGCATTTGTTGTGTTTGTCTCCAGATGTTGACCATGACAGCACAGATGGATGTGATCTGCTGTAAATCAGTAGGAACGGATCTGTCCATGCTGGATATTGAGGATTTCATCACTGAAATATGTCAGCTGAAGAAAGAGGTGGCGTCACTGGAGGCAAAGCTGAGAGAAAGAGGAGACAAACCCAACAGAGAGGTTTGAGCAGCTCATCATTTCATCCTTCAGCTCAATCAAACCACAGTTGTGTTAGCTTCTCACTTCTTATGCACATCTTAGATTAAGACAGCAGCAAAATATGCAAACAAACCACCAATATACCCACTAGAGATAACTGCAGAGTAATGAGGCTAATATCAACAGATTGTTGTTTATTTGTGTTGATCTATGATGTGTTTGTCAGGATCTGGAGAAGGTTTCAGTGTGTGTGACTGATGGGACAGAAGCTCAGGATTCAGTCTGGAGATCCAGAGACACACAGGACTCAAAGCTCAGCCTCACTTTACTGTCTTATACTGACGCTCAGGATCATGGATCCGCTGATCAAATCTCTGACTGTAACGCTGGAGAACAGCAGATGAAGATGTGCTCCGTCAAACTGGAGGACTGCAGGAACCTGATAGAGAGACGAGGAGAAGAAACCACAGCAGAGGAACAACAACAACAACAGAGCATTAAGAAGGAGGAAGAGGAAGATCAGAATGATTATGTTTATGACTTTGCTCTTCCAGGTATGTTTCTTCCCTTTATGACTAGATGTTTTAACAGAATTATTATTATTAAATTGAAAAAAAAAATATATGTGCTTACCTAAAAAAGAAGCAGCATTTATAGCGAATTCTGCCAATTTGACACACTGAGAACTCATGTTACCCTGCTTTCAGAGGTGCCTGCATGGTGGGAATACAGTCCTGTAAGTCAGTTTAGGGAGGTAATAATTACCTCGGTCTTCAGCACTACGAAGTTTTAAACTTGGCAATCATGAAATTGTATGTCTTGGACAGATCACACAGAAATTGTACACATCAACAGACTTGTATACTTTTAACTTCTCCGGGGTATACACTTGTAGTGTCGATCAGGTAATTATATATCTCTGGCCACTGGATGCTTGGCCATTTGGTTTCATCATTTAACCATTGACAAGGTGCTATGGCAAACGGACCTGCAATTATAAACTCTAATGTTTTTAAATCAAACTATTTTGTATATCGTATCCATATCCGTGTAGTTCTCTGTTAAAAGGCTATCTCTTCTGCGACCTGGATGCGCATGCATCTCGAATGTTTACAAACCTATAATTAGCCTATTGTTGCAGTAAACTTGCACAATGTTCTTCAATTAATAATTTATTAGATGTACGCAGGCCTGTTATTGTAGGGACATCAACTTTACATTTTCAGACTAAACGACGCGGAAAAAAACAAACTATGATTGGTTGTATCACATGTCAGTAAGATGTCCTCTTCGGTGGTCCTTGGCTGATATTCTTTATTCATAATGTAAGTGAATTTGTTTTGTGATTTTTAGAAACCTTTATAATGATAATGATTCATGTTAGTTAGTGGCGACGGGCACCACCATACGAACCGCAATTCAGAGAATTGTATTTGTCAGATTTACGACACGTCAATTCATCGCAAAATATATGAAAGTGGCCGGTGAAGTAAAAGAAGAATTGAGTAAATTGTATAGCTACAAAATGTGTCTAGTGTTTTAAATGTATAAAGGATTGTTATTGCCGCATCCTTAGACGGTGTGTATTTTACAAAACTAAAAATGTATTGTTTTGCTACTTACGTTTTTATATTTAAAGGGTTAACTAGTGTTCACGTGGGGTGATGTTGCTTCTAACATCCATTTTGGAGAACCAGAGGGCAAATATTTTGTAGTTTGATAACCAGACTAAGACAGACAGCACAATTTAAATTTTCTTTTGACTAGTCGTTCAGTTCTAGAAGTTCTACAGAAAAAGTACAATATTTCATGCCCATTATGTTCCTTTCAGATGACAAAATCGCCTCTACAACCAAAGAGCTACAGACAAAAAAGGGAACAGAAACAGAACAGAAAGACTTCTCCTGTAAGACATGCGACATCAGCTTTTCTACCTCAAAAGAGAAGAGACTTCATTCAAAAGAGCACATCGTGAAGAAGGAGTTTCACTGCGAACTATGTGGGAAGTATTTTTTTACCACTCCTTATAATATTAGAGCTCATATAAAGATTCACACTGGTGAAAAACCTTACAAGTGTCCTCACTGTGAGAAGAATTTCAACCAGAGATCCCATCTAAAAAGCCATCTACTCACACACACCAATGAGAGGCCGTTTCAGTGCAGTGAATGTGGGAATACCTTTAAGGACTCAAAATGTCTGAAGGCACACCAAAAAATACACACTGATAACAGACCGTATCAGTGTTCACACTGTGAGAAACGTTTCCGTCAGTCGACTCACCGGAGATCCCATGAGAGGATTCACACTGGAGAGAAACCGTATCTGTGCTCCTTCTGCGGGAAGAGCTTTGCTAGTCCATATTATTTCAAAGTTCACATGAGAGTTCATACTGGAGAAAGACCTTATCCCTGTAGTGATTGTGGGAAGGGTTTTTATAATGCAAGTGACTTAAAATTACACAAGAGGACTCATACAGGAGAAAAACCCTTTAAATGTTCACATTGTGACAAGACTTTTGCTCGATCAAGTGCCATGAGGGTCCATGAGCGAACGCATACAGGAGAGAAACCTTACCGCTGCTCCATCTGTGGCGAGAGATTCGCTTTTAAATGGGGTCTTCGGACTCACAAGAAGAAACATGTCGCTCCAGAATCATCATAGCTTCATCTAATCATTTTTAGGTTGTGTTAAAAAAATACCTTGCAGTGTTGCGGGAACGTTATGTTATGGTTTTAAAAAACCTAAAACGAGAATGGGCACCCCTGTTCTAGACACAAACTGTCCTGCAGAGTTTATCACCAACAGTAATTAAACACACCTGAACCAGCTAATCAAGAGCCATAGTCGATGTTATCAAGGGTATTCATTCAGATCCCACAATGCACTGCAATGACAAGTGTTCAACTAATGTACACTCAGTGGCTATAGAATACCCATTCTGTGATGACTGTGATGGTCTCGTGAATAAATTCCTGCATCTATCCAGAAGATGGCGCCCGCAGCTCAATCATCCATCCATCCATTTTCCAAACCGCTGGTCCGATGTGGCTACAGCGTAATATCATACAGGCATAGGTTCATTTTTAATTGATTATTAAATTGTTTAAATAAGGTTTATACATAGTTTCCATGACAGAGTGTAAGTTAAATATTTTCATCTCACTACTGGAGCTACAGAATTATTATTATTATTAAACTGCTTAAACTATGCAAAAGCTGCAATCCTTCCAGTGCACTCAGTGTCTGAAATCACCCACTCGATTTCATTCACTCCTTCAAGTGAACATCTCTGGTTACTCAATTGTAACCATTGTTTCCTAAGAGGGAATGAGACATTACGTATGGGGAAAATCCTTTTCCTCGAAATGCTGAAGCCTGATTGAATCACTCTTTTGCTTACAAATAGCCAATGACGTTCGAGTATTCGCCTGATTGGCTGTGTCAGTCACTATATAGGAACGTTGGGCGCCAAAATACCTCTGAATCTTTCGGCTGAGTGAGAGACTATTCACACGGCATTTTACATAATGTCTTTTTCGTCTGCCGGCCGTCCTTGGCGATTAGGGGCTGAAGATGATCTGGACCTTGACTTGCTAGACTGTTTTGGCAGGAGATGTGGCAGCATCTTCGACTGCTTCAGCGCCTCGTGAACTCTTCGGGGAAGGCCTCAACTGCGACGCAGAATAGACCTTGTGGGCTTACTGGAGCGTCAAGGAGTTGCTGCTTCTCCGCGTCTCGGTGAGCGTCAGCCACAGGTGATAATGCAGGATTACCAGGCTTCCCATACTGTGACCAATTCCCTGGGCGACCTTTTTCGAAGCGGACAGGGCCAGGTCTGCTGACGTGCGCAGCTTCCGAAAGGACTCTGGGTCCGGGCCTTCCTCGTCTAGGGACCTCAGAAGTCGTGTCTGGAAGAGGGCGTCCGATAGGCTCGACAATCCGATCTCACTGCTCGTTGACATCTGGGAAATCGACCAGCCCACCACACACGAGATGTCACCACACACAAAGAGACATCCTTGATCATGATAAACGCCGGAACGCAATCCGCGTTGTCCACACTAGTCGCGTATGTCAAAGGTGAAACCAGGCTCCAGGTTAAGAAGGTATTTTGGCGCCGGACGTCGCCTATGACACAGCCAATCAGGCGAATACTCGAACGCCATTGGCTATTTGCAAGCAAAAAAGTGATTCAATCAGGCTTCAGCATTTCAAGGACAAAGGGTTTTCCCCATACGTAATGTCAAGAAACCGACTCGATAAGGGAACTATGTTCACGCAGTGGTTCTCAAACCTGTCCTAGGGACCCCTCGCCACTGCACATTTTGCATGTCTCCCTCACCTAACACACCTGATTCAACTTATCAGCTCATTAGTACAGACCGCAAGACTTGAATTGGTGGTGTCTGATGAGGGAGACATACAAAATGTGCAGTGGTGAGGGGTCCCCAGGACAGGTTTGGGAACCACTGCACTATAGTAATAATGAATGAGAGTATAGGGTGTGATTGTGATCGCAGCAAAGGTCTTCAGACTCAATAGACACTTCAAGGCAAGTGTGTTGGAGCTAAACTGTGCAGGACGTTGGCCTCCAGGAGCAGGATTGGACACCCCTGTTCTCCAACATTATTAACTGTAGGAATAAATCCTCTGGATGATTTCTTTTTTTTTTTTTTGTGACAAATTTAAATTCTCTGTAATGTGTAGATCAGTGTCTGATGTTTGAGGCATTTAATCACACTACCAGAATGACGAGGCCTAAATCTTATAGCAGTTATTTAATACTTACTGGAAAACATGAAGGCATGAAATGAGTCTTATTTCCCTCAGTCACTTGCTAAAATGATCCAGACATGGATATGAAGAAATAAACTACAGGTTCAGTAAACATGTTCGAAGGTCATGCTGTCAGTTTTTGGCATTGACAACTGCATTTACTTACAGGTGTGAATCTTAATGTCTCGTTCACAGATCAAATTACATTTAACAGCCTTTGGACGGCCTTTACAAGATATGCTGACAGAACATGATCGTCCGTTACACTTTTAAGTATTTTTATGATAATGAGAGTAAGAGAAGAATTTTAATCACTTTTCAGCATTTGTTGTTTTCTATAAGTCTGATTATCTAAAGCTGGAAAAGAAACATGCTCATGTACTTATTGTTACGTTCAATTTATTAAAATTGTTTAGAAAATCGAGTTCAAGTAAATGTAAAGTAGTCAAAACATCTGTAAAAGAATAAAACAATCTGATTTCCCAGACAGAAACGTAGTGTCAGCCCACATCTGGTACACATGGATCCGATCTGGGCCGACACTGCTGTTTTCTAAAGGTTAATGATTAAGTACATTTCACATCAAAACATTTTGATTCACTGAGTTGCTCAGAAGTCTTTGCTTAAAAAAGAAATTCTACATTTTAACATGTGATTTGAGATGTTTTACATATTATTCGTCCGTAATACCATTACCATTACTAGTCTGTAAGACTGAAATCGAAGACTCAATTACAGTGTTGACCACATATACAGTGCTGTAAGTCAATAACACCTGGATAAAGTTATTCGTCCTCAATTGCAGATGAATAGGAAAACCTCTCCAAAAGCATCAAAATGACGCACCGACCGAGAGCAACGGATCCTCTAGTCCTCTTTCTGTCGTTTACAGTAACGTTTACCTCGTGAAACTCAGTTCAGTGATGTGATATACAGACATTTTATGCAATCCATTGAGAAAAAAAAAGAATGTTTAGTTCAGCTTCTCAGATAATCTCACAAAGTAAGTTCAGTCCATTATTTCTAATCAGAAAACTCTATAAACATGTAAGAAGTCTGCATTTACAAAATTACTTGTGTGCCTGTATTGAAATAAGGAACTTGTTTTACTAGAATGATGTGAAAGGCAGAACTAGTAGTTTCAAGTACTAACCGAACAGTGTGTCAAGTGTGAGCTTGATTGTAGTGCAATTATCTCACTGATTTTGTACAATGGGCTCCTTGCAAGTAACTACTTCCTTACCGGAAATGCGGCCCCGGCGCTATTCTACACTATGAGATGAGTGTTTACAAGAGTTGCCGAAACTTACAATAACGAACGTACATCGCCTTTGTAAGTCCTCCTCCAAATCACCTACCAGCAAATTAGAGAGAAGGCTTTAAAATGTATGCCTCTTCATATATCCACGGATATGAAGGTAAGTCTATATATCTCAAACTTTATGGCTTACGTTAGTTTGCTAGCTTACATTAGGCTAATAAACAACCCCGGGCTGACAGAATATGCGTGTTATAATGCTGTACTGTTTTCTAGTATTAGGCGAAAATGTCTACGTTGTGTATGTACGCCTTCAAACAGGAAGAGAGCGAGCCGTATTTACCCGTTGTGGATATGACGTCAGGTTGTGCAAGGAACTGCGTATTGATGCCCCACTATGACATGTACACAATAAAGACTGTTTTTTTTTATTATAAATGGTTCGTTAGTACTTGTGTATTTAAATGCCTGAAAAAAAACATTATTTGGTTGAAAACTGTCTGATAAATGACAACTGACAAGTGCTGCTGAACACACTCCGTCAAGCGCTAGTCAGCGCTGTGATCACGCGTCAATGATACAGTGCTATACTACAGTGATTACTCTGATCTGTGGTTTTAGAAGCCATGTCAAGTCTTTCCAAGTCACAGAGCTCAAATCCGAGTCAAGTCGCGAGTCCGAATCCGAGTTTGACGTCATCTTTACGTCAAATTGAGTCGCAAGTCGTCAAATTTGGGACTCGAGTCCACAACCAGCTCGTTTCGAGAACATTGTCTTGCTTCCTTTTAACTCGCTCTGAGTTTTGTTTTTATTCCACTATATTGACTAGGCTACGTCAGCTAAATCACTGTTAGATTATTATACCGATTACGCTAGCTTCACTTGAACCATAGCATGTAAATGCAACAAAAACATGTTCAAAGATGTTGTACATGCATTAGCATAACAGCTTAGCATAAACACACCGCTGTCTTTCGTTGGTGTCGACGCAAATAGTTATCGGCTTATCGCTATAGTTATCGTTCTTGGTGTGAACAGGACACTGTTAAACAAAAGATTCAGTAAAACTGAACAGTGAAACATTCTAGGTTTTATGGATTGGCCGACATTTCTGTACTTAAAATCCTTTTTTTTATTGATTTCATGTAATATAAAAATTTTCTGAGATTTTGCTGTAAGGCATAATCATCACAATTATAACTTTTGCACGATATTAACGTTTTTCGAGTTTCACCTGTATATATAGTTAGGGAAGTATAAGGTTTTTATTTTAGCATTCTGCCCATTAAATGTAACTTTAGCCCTTATTTACAGAGTGTGTTTGAGGGCAGCAGTGGAGGATTGTGGGCTTGTGTGGTCACCTGTCTTGTGGACCTCGGGCAACAGCCGCAGGAACACGGGCCGGCGTAGGAGGAGAGCGTGTTCTGCATGTCCCTCAGGAGAGCCTCGTAGTCCAGCGTATTCGTCACGTCCGCTATGGCGGCCATTCCTGCCTTCCCCTCCACACCTGAGGAAGAGGACACATGGAACTTGGGACACATGGAAGATAAAATTATCTGCAGGACTTGTCTTTATATCAAACGTCTTCTAAGTGGTGTAACAATATATCGCAACACAAAAATACATCAATATATATCGTGGATAGTTTACTCACACTTGAAAAAATTCAAGTTTGAGTTCAGAGTGTCAGTACTACATTAAACTACTATATATAGTGTATAATAATGTGATGGAGGATATGTGTGGGTCCTGATAATGCCAGATGTCTGATGTTACCTGTAAAAAGCCCAACATTATTTTAAATGTATCTGGTAAGAGTGCAAATATATTCGGCTAAAATAATTCAGTATTTTCAGCTTCAGAGTCATGAGTATTGTTATTCTGGTGTCTCTATTATTCTCTACTATTTGTTTACACACACAATGTAACACCAAATTAGCATTTTAATCAACAGTACATTTTTTGTTTGACCAGATCTTGGAGAATCGCAATAATATCGTATTGTGAGTTTAGTATCGTGACACGAGGGCATCACCGCTACACCCCTGACATCTTCTGATAATTACACGTGAAACTCGAAAAACTAGAATATCCTGCAAAACTTATAATTGTAATATTTCACAGTATTTCTGTTTTTCTGTATTTTTAATCAAGTAAATGCGGGCTTAATGAGCATAAGAGACTTCTTTCAAAAACATTAAAAATAGTAAAGTTTCCTAAACCGGTGCTGTATATCACTCAACCACTAATTTAGAACAATAACTATATATGGCATGAATCATGAGATTTGTGAAACTTTTGCATCCTTTCTTAAAACGTAAATAAGGTCACCATTCACTGCCATTATATAGATGAGCACAAGCTGGATTAAATCTCTTCTTTTGTGGTCTGAAGTACAGCCAAGGGCAAATGAACAACACCAGGGTGACTAGATAGAGCCTGAATTTTGAGTTTCAGTGAGCTGTCACATTACACTGTTGAAGTCCTGCGAGATGTGACTGAAAGTCTTCCTGTGCGTTCACTCCAGATGCGAATAGCGCGTCAAATTCGCGCCTACCGCGTAGCCCATTGCATATAGAAGCGCAGATTCGCTCTCTCACTTATGGTGTGTTCACACCGAACGCGAATTTAATCGTTTGCGCGAGTAGATTACATACAAAGTCAATGCAAAGACGCGAATAGACGCATCATTCGCGCCGGGCGTTGCGAATGACGCGAATTGGGCGACGCGTTTTGCCGCGAACGTCTTCCGCGCAAGTTAAAAAATTTGAACTCGAGCGGAAGATTCGCATGACGCTTTGTTGCGCCAGCCAATCAACGAAGAGCATCCGAGAAATCCTGTCAGCAACCTATGTCAGCGTCAGCGACCCTAGCTAGCAGGTTATCAAACTGGGCACCCGTCATTCTCAAATAGCGCTGGAAGTGGCTGTCATCCAGGCGCAGTTCCTGAAGAAGACTTCACCGAGTTGAGTTCGCCTCTGGATGGTGCTGTGAACACAGACACGTCGGCGTTTGGCTTTCCTCCGTATTTGGGACCTCCACAACAAGTACAGAGCAGCAATATCTTTTATTTCAGACATGACGGAAACGTATGCCAGAAAGAAATTGTGTTGTTGTAATTTATTCGCGAGTGACACAGACGCGCGAATGGGTTCAAAATGTTCAAGCGTCTAACTAGATGCGATAGAGGCGTATTTGACGCTCTATTCGCGTTCGGTGTGAACACACCATTAGAAAAAGTGAGAGAACGGTGTCAAAGAGTTGTTTTAATGATGAACTGAGAAATCAAATTTTCCTTGAGCTTTTGACATCATATTATAAGAATATCCTGTAAGTTTCAGAACTGAAAACGTCCTTGTTAGTCCAATAAATGCTTTTATTGACACCAGCCTCATCAAACGACTCGTTTTTCAAAGTGGGGAAATATGACGTGAAAGAGGATAAAACACCACCCCCGCAGAAGATGATCAACGCCTGCTTCAACACGGACGGATTAGCCCCGCCCACCGATTCGCGCATTACACGCATACATAGCTAAATAACACAGGCCGTCTACCTCGTGATGACAAACCGGATCGAGCTACCGAGCAATAAACATGCAGTTTACAAAATATTGTGCAGTGCCTGGTTGTGGAAGAAGACAGTCGCTGCATAAGCTTCCTCTGGATTCCAATAGGAGTGCTTAAACTATATTTTTAATGACGTTCCAGCTGATGTGGGTCCGTTTGCTCGCTTCATTTCACTGAGGATTGTTTTGGAAACAAGACACAGGGTGAGACTGGATTTGCAGACCTATTAAGATTAAAAAACGGTGCTGTGCCTGCTATATTGGATCCGACAGGAATGGTGCAACACACTTATGTGAGTAAAATTTTGATTTAAATAATAATAATAATAATCTGATAGTCTAGTATTGCATTGTTACAGATCGTTTAATATCTAATAATTATGTGTACGTGTGTATCAGTCTAATCGTATGGAGCTTACAATATGACAAAATGATTTGAATTTGAATTGTGTAAATTTGAATTATTTGCAAGTGTAATCTAACAAAACTGAATTTTAAATAGTTCTGAATTTGAATTTTTTTGGAACGAATATTGAACATCTGAAATTTAACAAACTGAAAAGTTTTTATGGCTGAATTTTATAGACATGTATTTTCAAACAGCTAGTTTTTGTGTTCTGAATTCAAATACTGCAAATATTCAGTTTAAAAAAATACGGATTCAAGTTTTCAAGATGAAGAAATTCGGAACTTCAAATTCAGTTTTCTAAAATTCAATGTCAAAAATTCAATGTCAAAAATTCAGGTCTTACAGAAAGTAGGTCACAGGGAAGAGTAGATGATCTCAGAAAAGTCGAACAGAGTATTTTGGCGAATTATGGACTGCAGAAGTTTTCCAGCGAACGTGGTGGTGGTTCAAGGTGGTTGCCACTCTCTGACAACGGTCTCTGAGGTTTGTTTTAAAGTATATTTTGTGTCATATTTTTGCCTGCAGTCTAGACCGGACGCGAGCGGTGCCACCAGGGTGCGACGCGACCCGTGAAACCCCCAACAGCACACGGATTCCCCATCCTATTTCTGACCTAGTCCCAGCTCCTGGCAACAGTCGCTTCAAGCACTGTGTTTCAGAGCGCTCACGTCCGTAACATTGTTTTTTTCCTCATATGCGAACTGAAATGAATATCAGTTCATGGTTTGTGTGTGGATGCTATAAGAGAGAAAGAGAAAATGCCAGTATTTCATTGAGACTTGAGATTAAATAAACTGATTAAGTATTGATCTTGTATTACTTTTCACATGCAGTTACACATATATATTTTTGAATCAAGGAATTAAGCATTTATACTGCGGTTTCATGTTTACACCCATATATATATATATATATATATATATATATATATATATATATATATATAGGCTATACCGTGATTTCCTCAGACATAATATATAATATATATATATAATATATTTTATATATATATATATATATATATATATATATATATATAAATAATATATATATAAAAAATATATATATATATATATATATATATATATATATATATATATATATATAATATATAATATATAATATATATATACATATACTATATATATATATTCATAACGCGACCGTTATGAATGCATGTGAAGCAACGGCAAGCACACACAACTTCAACAAAGACTGTATTCTCGTAATGTTTTGACTTAATTATTGTAATGTTTCGACTTTAATCTCGAAATGCTAGATTTTTTTTTGCGTTGCGTTGCGGTTCAGGGCTCGTTTAGCTATCGTGCAGTGAATGAGCCAGATATGAATAAAACATAATGTATGCAATTAATGAAAATTACATCTCTGTCTGTAAACGTGAAAAAATTGTAGGGCGGGACTTGATTTTGTCCATCGGGAACTGTTAGTGATTCTTAAGTTTAACTAAGTGATTTAAGGATTCTTAAACATGAATGATTTTGTGTTTAAAGGTTAACGTTCTCAGCGCGTGAGATATTTTTGTCAAAGTGGTCTCTGGTGTTTGTTTTAAAGTGTATTTTGTGTAAAATTGATTAGAACGCCAAGACCGGACGCGAGCGGCGCGACGCAACAACGCAGGGATGGAAATTAACTTTTTTTGTCCACTGCTACTGTGGCTGGTGGATTTCAAAATCAACTACCACTCAATGTTTTTACCATCCACTTTCTTGTTTTTAATCGACAGTAACTGCATGTGAAAAGTAATACAAGATCAATAATCAGTTTATTTAATCTCAAGTCTCAATGAAATACTGGCATTTTCTCTTTCTTTCTTATAGCATCCACACACAAACCATGAACTGATATTCATTTCAGTTTGCATATGAGGAAAAAACAATGTTACTGACGTGAGCGCTCTGAAACACAGTGCTTGAAGCGACTGTTGCCAGGAGCTGGGACTAGGTCAGAAATAGGATGGGGAATCCGTGTGCTGTTGGGGGTTTCACGGGTCGCGTCGCACCCTGGTGGCACCGCTCGCGTCCGGTCTAGACTGCAGGCAAAAATATGACACAAAATATACTTTAAAACAAACACCAGAGACCGTTGTCAGAGAGTGGCAACCTCTTGAACCACCACCACGTTCGCTGGAAAACTTCTGCAGTCCATAATTCGCCAAAATACTCTGTTCGACTTTCCTGAGATCATCTACTCTTCCCTGTGACCTACTTTCTGTAAGACCTGAATTTTTGACATTGAATTTTTGACATTGAATTTTAGAAAACTGAATTTGAAGTTCCGAATTTCTTCATCTTGAAAACTTGAATCCGTATTTTTTTAAACTGAATATTTGCAGTATTTGAATTCAGAACACAAAAACTAGCTGTTTGAAAATACATGTCTATAAAATTCAGCCATAAAAACTTTTCAGTTTGTTAAATTTCAGATGTTCAATATTCGTTCCAAAAAAATTCAAATTCAGAACTATTTAAAATTCAGTTTTGTTAGATTACACTTGCAAATAATTCAAATTTACAGATTCAAATTCAAATCATTTTGTCATATTATAAGCTCCATATAATCGTTACTGCCCAGTTGAAACTCATTATAATATGCAAAACGGTTATCCATTCACAGCAGTGGGCGTTTACTTCCAAGTCTTCAGTGCGAGACGCCCATAAAAACCGAGCGTTTTTCAGCTAGGCTCAAAACTAGGGTAGAAAATAGCCTATTACTTATTCATTTTGATGTTTTTGAATGTAAAAACCAAGCGAACGTCATAAGTTGACCTCAGACAACAATATACAAAATTTTAAAAAGCCAGTTCATGACCCCTTTAAATGCTGCAATTTTGTTAAATGCCCAACATAGTTTAAAAGAATTCGGGTCTTCTCGGGTCCATTTGGAAAAGGCATATTTATTTTAAATTACCTGAGACCCGAGGCCACTGATACCGAACCCGACCTGTGTCCGAGACACTCGTCGGAGTTTTGGACCCGAACCCGCTCGGGTTTTCGGATCCAAGTGGACCCGTGAAGACCTCTAATGTCTGTTCCTCCCAATTAAAGCTGCTGTCCGTAACTTTTTTAAGTTAAAAATAATCCAAATTAATTATTTAAAAAAAAAACATCTTCAGCCAGTGTTCAAAACTATGTGCTTGCCATAGCTAGATTCAAAACGGAAATTCGAGCATGTCTTTGCGTCATTACGTCACATCCGTACACATAAAGAAGGAGTTTCGGCTAGCCGGCTATACTGCGCGTCAGGAGATGTAGAGATAGGCTTTTCTCGCAGCACTTTACATGATTAAACTCATGGCGGATCCAGAAAGATCCAAACAACAATCATCAGTGTCAACTGGAGATTAACCAGTTATAAAACCCAAAAGACTTCGTACTTCGGATTTAAGGTGGAAAGAGAAAGAAACCGTCTCATGCGAACACAAGGATACACATCGCCGTTGGGGCTTTTGAAAGGTGCGTGAACTCCCGAAGGGATTCGAAACGGAAGAAGAGGCGTCTTTTTCTGCTGAACAAGTAAGACATTTAAGTAGTTCATGAACCAGATGTTGGTCAAGCTTTCAAAAAGTGAATCTGTGATTCTGAATGAGAGTATCCACACAGCGCGGTGATTGACAGCAGCACTCGCCTCAAAACACTGTGTTCATCCGCGCTGTTTCATGCCGATTTACAACCCACGTAAAGATGATAATTCCGCGAATCACTGCAGTTACAGATTTCGAACAGAGATGGCGACAAAAAGGGAAAATGCTACGGACTGCAGCTTTAATTATAAATGAAATTATTATTGCAAAACATTAAACAAACAAATTTGTTCTTCAACTATAAGTCAAACCTCTCTATATACACATTGGAATTCCATTATTATGTTGTTAACAGATTCAAACTTACTTAATTTTGCCAATATGGTAATACAAAATTAATAAAATACCTGGGTCCAGGTCTAGATGAAGCTCCAGTATGCTGTAGACAAAATAATTTATAATCAGAGCTGTCAAAGTTAGCACGTTAATCCATGCATGTTTATTACATTGACCAATGATTTCCATATTTTCCACAATTTCCTCCATAGTGAATACACCTGCAGAAAGCTATCCATTATCAGTCCAATTCATCTCAATTAGGGCTGGCACTAATGATTATTTTGGTAATAGAGTAATCAGTCAATTAATTTGGCGATTAATCAAGTAATCCGTAAAAATAGATCTAAGCTTTTAAAATGGCTTATACATATATAATAACAATGAGGCAATAATATTTGGTTCAAATAAAGTATCAAAAGCAAGTAATCATATGGTTTCATAGAACAACACTGTTAAAATACATAAAACAATCATCTTATGTACATTATGTATTATAACTAATGTCTGCAGAAGGGCTGCACTTTCAGCCTGGTGTTTAATTTTGTCCAAATTACATTTAATTCAAAGGTTTGCTTAATTTTTTATAGTTGGCCACTTCTTTATGATATAAATGCAACAGCCGCTGTAATTTCTTGAAGAAGAACATGTGGACATCAAAACATGCAAATGATGGTTTAAACTTTTATTTTGAAATTCCGATTAACAGTTTGCATATTTAGAAACATAATGACGTATTCTCCTGTGTTGGAGTAGGTTTATAAATGATTTTCTAAATCTGATGAAATGGCGCACATTGTGTTTTCCCAGATTAACGTTATTAGCAACACAAACTCACAGCATCCAGAGATGCCGTTTGAGACGCTCCACGCATGTAAATTAAGCGTATATATTAAACCTGCAGGGCATATATAGTATGGATTTAAATGGTTTTAATATATCATGGAGCCTTAGAAAACAGTCTAATAATGTGGATCATGATTGTTGTCCATGGAGCGCACCACTTCCGCTAAGTTTCAATCGAGGATTTTTTTAATATAAAGAACTGTAAATTAATCCAAAGGAATTGTGACAGCCCTGCTCTGCTTGTGTATGTTCCCGTGGGCAAACAGCTGTAAAACTATTTGGGATTTAAAAAAATACAATAAAGAAAAGGTAACACTTACAATAAGGTTCCTTAGTGAACATTAATGAATGAACTAGCAATGAGTAATACATTTGTTACAGTATTTATTCATCTTTGTTAATAAAAATCTAGTTGTTCATTGTTTGTTCACAGTGCATTCACTATTGTTAACCTTTGATTTTAATAACATAAGTAAATGTTGAAATTAATATTAACTAAGATTAATAAATGCTGTAGAATTATTGTTCAATCTTAGTTCATGTTAACAAATTAACCTTATTGTAAATTGTATTACCAAAAAAACTTTTATTTTGTCAAAATATAGAGCTAGTTTTGAATAGGCTGCAGAATTACAGCATCGTCCACCGTTTTTTAAGCCTAAATCAGATCACTGTCCTACTTTGTAAAACATGACTACAATCATGGCATTCAACATTCAGCTCTACTCACGATTGACATAAAAGCTGAATGTGCCTCTGCCTCCTACTGGCAGGAGGAGCTCAATGAATGTACATTTGTCGGATCAATTGAGGGATTAAACGAATGAAAAGACACTAGGATGATGATTCAGGAGGAGCAGTTTGTTCTTTAACGTGTTTGTTCTGGTGGGTCTGAAAACCCCCTAGATAAGCGAATCTCTCGTCGCAGATGGAGCACTGGTAAGGCTTCTCTCCTGTATGAACTCGCTCATGAGTCTTCAGGACGTCCGATCGAGCAAACGTCTTGTCACACTGAGAACACTTGAACGGTCTTTCTCCCGTGTGAATCCGCTGGTGCTTCAGTAAGTTGGTGTTTTGACGGAAGCTCTTCCCACAAACGCCACAGATATACGGTCTTTCTCCGGTGTGGACTCTCTGATGAACTCTGAAATGCGCCGGGTCAGAGAAGCTCTTCCCACAGTGAAAGCACAGGTACGGCTTCTCTCCGGAGTGCATTCTCTCGTGCCGCTTCAGCTGAGATACCTGACGGAAACGCTTGTCACAGTGAGAGCATTGATGCAGTTTTTCAGAGTGTATTTTTTGGTGAGATATTAGACAAATGGGCTGTTTAAAGGTCTTCCCGCATTCGCTGCACTGGTACGGCCTCTCGCTGGCATGCGAACGCATGTGTGTCTTGAAATGGGACCCATCTCTGAATCTTTTCTCGCAGAGAGGGCACTGGTACGGCTTTTCCCCCGTGTGTATCCGCTTGTGAACCAAAAGAGATTGTTTGGTGCTGAAATACTTGTTGCACTCGCTGCAGTGGAAGGGCTTTTCGCCCGTGTGCGTCTTCATGTGAATCTTCAGATTGCCAGAAGTGAAAGAAATTTTCCCGCACTGTTCACAGTGAAACTCCTTCTTCACTCGGTGCTCTTTTGAATGACGTCTCTTCTCTTCTAAGGTAGGAAAGCTGATGTTGCATCTCTTGCAGGAGAAGTCTTTCTGTTCTGTGTGTGTTCTCTTATGTCTCGATAAATTTCCCCGTTTTCTGAATGTTTTCCCACAGGGTTCGCAGGAGAAACTCTTGAGCGTCGGCTGCTCTTTTGATGTTGAGGCCGTTTCTTTGTCAGAAGATGAACTGCCTTTCTCATCTGAAAAGAACAAAATAATATATATCTATTGGCTTGCATGTCCCCAACACATATCAATTCTAATAATATATTCATGTAATTTGGGTCAACATGTAACATAATGAACATACAAGCCATAAACCATGTGGACCTAGCCTGGGAAAACCCAGACAAACGCCCGGCAAATTTAGATTTGCTCTGCAAGTTAGTCTGGCGAAGAGCCCATTCAAGCTCATTTCCAATATTTCCAAATTGAGGCACCAATCACAAACGTTGAGGCGGGCTTTACAAGATGATGATTGATCTGATTGGTTTTAGGTCTATCCAATTGTGCCCGGAGGCATTTAAGCGATTTCTATTGGTGACGCCCCTTTGGGAATAAGCTGTCAATGAACCTTTCCTAGACCCTAACTCAGTTACGACTGAGAAGGGGACTGGTTTTAACCAGGCTAATGTGGACCAGGATTGGACATTTTGCAATGAATTATGATGGAGTGCATCTTAAAACTTTCATTTGTAAACCATGTAAAAACATTTATTGATAAGGTAGTTAAAGGGATAGTTCACCCAAAAATGTAAAATATCCCATAATTTACTTGCCCTTAAGCCATCCTAGACTTTCTTCTTTCAGCAAAACACAAGCGGGGGTACTTTGAAAATTGGTCCTTGCTCTTCCTAGCTTTATGGAAACTTGGATTTTGAAGCCCAAAAAAGTGCATCCATTCATCATAAAAGTGCTCCATATGACTCCAGAGGGTTAATAAAAGCCTTCTGAAGCAAAGCGTTTGTGTAAGAAAAATATCGATATTTAAAACTTTATAACTAGCTTCTGGCAGACAGCCAACGGAGTAAAGGCCATTGCACATTGAGTCAGAAATTTTCGTATGCGTTTTTTTCGTATTCGTCAGCCTAATGGTGCGTTCACACCGGACGCGAATAGCGCGTCAGGCACGAGTGATTTCAATGTTAAGTCAATGCAAAGACGCGTTACGCGCGTAAAAAATTCCTGCGGCGCGAATGAGGCGTAGAGTGCGGCGCGGTAGACGCGAAAACGCCTCGTTCGCGCGAATGGCGCGAATTAAGGATCTGGCGCGTTAAGCGCGTTACGCACGAATGATGTAGTTAGTGCTATTTGTGCATTCACGCGTTTGACGCGAATTCGCGTCTGCCGCCCGAGTTGAAAAATTTTCACTTCTGCGTCAATTCGCGCCGCGTTAACCAATCAGGAGCCTGCTTGCTGCTGTCACATGGTGAAGTGAAAGTTTATGTTATTTGAATAAATTATTTTGTAATATTACTAAACTGCCTGGTATGGTTCTAATGCACAACGAAGCAAATCTTTCACATAAAAACTCGATTTTAATATATGACAGATAGTACTAATTTTGTATTGAATGCTATTTATTCCATATCTATTTAGATTATATGAAACATTATTATTTTAATGTAAAAACAACAAATATAAGAAATAAAAAAAAACCACAGGACAGGTTTCACTTTTGGAGGCTGGCTCCATTTATTACCAAAACAAAAATAAATGACAGATTAGGTGGGTGCGGGCGAGGGTGAACC
Organism: Chrosomus eos; assembly: GCA_036326025.1. Classification (NCBI taxonomy): domain Eukaryota; kingdom Metazoa; phylum Chordata; class Actinopteri; order Cypriniformes; family Leuciscidae; genus Chrosomus; species Chrosomus eos. The sequence continues at coordinate 21,622 of JAZAVI010001752.1, forward strand.
TCGCGCCGGGCTGTAGAGCGCGGGCTCGTCAGGGAGCGACCACTCGAGGCCGAGGCTTTATACGGCCTACGCTGTCCTCGTCAGCGTCCTTACCGTTAGGTCCACCAAACCTAGCTCCTGGAGCAAATGGTGAAACTCCTGAAACCCTCCGGAGGGTCTGGTGGATCCGAGTACAGCGACGATGTCCCCTACGCAGCTGTTTCTGCTCTCCAGAGCAAATACGAGCGGTGACTCTCTCGATTAATGCTACTGCTAATGCTCGATAAACATCTAAAAAAAGATGGCCGCCTCCGGATTTCGAATCCGAATTTTTACTGTGCGTTCACACCGGACGCGAATAGCGCGTCAAATTCGTGTCTAGTTTGACGCTTGACCACTTTGTGTTAATTCGCGTGTCAAGAGTGAAACTGACGCGCGTAAAAACAAAAGTTTGAAGCGAAATTTACGCGCGTCAGTTTCACTCTTGACACGCGAATTAACACAAAGTGGTCAAGCGTCAAACTAGACGCGGTAGACGCGAATTTGACGCGCTATTCGCGTCCGGTGTGAACGCACAGTAAAAATTCGGCACGCGCAGAAACCTTGCACACTGAGTCCGATGCGTATTTATCAAACCTTTGCGGAAAAAAAACGCAAAAAATACAAAATGGATTCGTCAAGCAGTGAGGATGATTTTGTTGCCATCTCTCTTCTTTTGGGAAATATTGGGTCCATCCAATCCTGACACTGCGCCGAGAGAAAGGAGAGTTTCAGCTCCTTATCAAGGAGTTGCAAAATTATCCAGAGCGATTCAAAATATAACAGTTTGATGCTTTGCAAGCGATACTGGAGCCATATATTAAAAAGACCACCACCAATTGACCCTTCGCAAAGACCCGCCCCCCTTAGTTACTGTCGCTATGTCCGACAAGCTACGCCGCTCTCATGTTCTCACACAGTGAAAAATACATCGCGGAGCAGAGAGGAGACTGACAACACGCTGACAGACAGGACAGACCAGGTTACTTTTCGTTTACTTTTGATATTAAGCATATGAAACAAAGTCTCACCTTTCAAATTTGGACATTTTTTAAAAGAAATTTAAACAAAAGATACCGTTTTGTGGCTCTTTAATGTGCCGTGACAGATCGCTGTAGAGCATCAGTTAAAGCTGCTCGTGATCCGATCATCTCTTCCTTCTAGTTAATTTATAGCATCAAATAAACATGAATTAACATAAGAAGTAATGTTGTTTTATCCGCGGAAAGGCGTCAGTACACTCAAGTAATAAACACAACACACTCAAGTTCAAATCCTCCCATGTTAATCTACTAACTCTCCTGACTGCTTTGTCGGACAAAATGGCGGATGGCGAAGTATGATTGGTCAGATTACCTGTCAATCAAGCTCCACGCGAAGGGTCAATTTCCGTGAACCAATCGATCCTGAACAGAGACTGGCAGTATGTCTGAGGTATGGACACACACACACATACATTTTGTTTTTCATACAGTACTTTGTGCTGCGAGACGAAGTGTATCAACTTGTCAGACGCCATTCTGGATTTTGTCGTTCGCTTATACGGTGGCTCTGAATTGTCAAATAACCTCTCAAAATGCTGGCTGTGGATGCGAAAAACACAGAAAATCGAACCCGATCCGAATTTTTTTATTACGGACGAAAGTTTCGTAGACAGTGTGCAAGCATGATTGACATAACATGAGATCGAATTTTTTATTTTTTACATGCGAAAATTTCGGATGCTAATTTCGGACTCAGTGTGCAATGGCCTTAACGGATAATTCGGGTATTTAGCACTTTGAGTCTATTTTCTAGTTTGTTTTGGATGAACGAGAGTGGTGGACATAGAATCGCCTCTGAGCGTTCAGAGTGGCTGTCTATGGGCATACTCAAACATGTCCTTAAAACAACCCTTAACCTTCGTTTTCAAAACTGTGACACTCACTGTGTGGTTAGTGGTGTTCGTTGATGATTAAAAACAAATATATCGACGCAATGTCTGATTTCAATCCGTGTTACTTGCTATAGTGGAACAATTTTTTCAGATACCTCACAACCGCGTATAAACTTCCACTGGATATTTGAGTCTGAAGCGTTAGCACACTCCCGACCACTTGATGGCGACAACCACTTTGCCGCAGTTGCTCTGCTCATGCTAGCCTTCTGAGAGACGGAGAACCGAGCGAAAAGACTACAACCAAATGTAAACAGACCCCTTTCCGTTTCCGGTAGCGCAGTAATATCAACGAGCAACGAGTCCTCCAACAGATATCCATGGAATTTAATAAAATGGCAAATAAAACATGACAGAAACTGTATTTCGCTACGCTACTTGTTTTGGAACATCAACGAACACCACTAAACACTCGGTGAGTGTCACAGTTTTGAAAACGAATGTTAAAGAGCCCCTATCATGGATTTTTGAAAATGACTGTTCATGTAGTGTGGAATATAGCTCTAAGGGAATGAAAACATCCTGCAAAGATTTATATCTGAAAGTGCACCGTATATAAAGTTATTGTCTTTCAAAAGTGAGAGTCGACTCTGAGTCTATGAAATGAATTGTTTTTGAAACGAGTCATTAGCTGTTTCGTAGTGACGTAAATACGATATTGGCCGCGCCATATTATAAGACAACAAAAGTGATTTTTTGTCATTGTATGCATGTAAAAATGTTGTTGGGGACTCCCAGAACAATATTAGGAACATTTTTAAATGCCATAATAGGTGCCCCTAGTTGTTTTAAGCACATGTTTGTGCATGCCCATAGACAGCCACTCTGAAGCGCTCAGAGGCGATTCTAAAGGAGTCAAAAAGTCGAGACAGGACCCATCATCAACATTTCTGTGTCCACCGCTCTAGTTCATCCAAAACACACTAGAAAATAGACTCAAAGTGCTAAATACCAGAATTATCCTTTAACACGTGACGATGTATGACGTAGATGTAGGAGTAGCATAAGCTTTGAGCGTCTCGCGGTTCAAACAAACAGGGCTGAGAAACAAACTCAAGCTCTTTAAATCTTTTAAAAATTCTCATTTTAGACTTCTAATTCGTGACTAAACTAATTCTAAACTCTATCTAACGCTTCCGCGTTTGTCAGTAACTCATGCGTCAGGTCAGAGGTTAGACTTTCGCGTAAATCGATTGTGTACAATCAGTCTGTCAGAAGCTAGTTCTTTTAGATTATAAAATATGGTTTAAATATGGATTTTTTTCTAACAAAAACACATGGCTTTGCTTCAGAAGGCCTTTATTAACAGTGTGGATTACTTTTATGATGGATGAATGCAAATCATGGGATAACTTTCATTTTTGGGTGAACTGTCCCTTCAAGATAAAATGTTAAAAGAAGAAACATACCCATATCCGAGGGAATAAAGTCGGCATCATCACAGTGATCATCATTATCATTGTCGTCATCATCATCATCACTCTGTACTTTCTCTGCAGTGGTTTCTTCTCTCGTCTCATTTGAATTTCTGCAGTCCTCCTGTTTGACGGAGCACATCATCAGCGGCGTCTGCTGTTCTTCAGGGTTACAGTCAGAGGTTTGATCAGCGGATCCATGATTTTGAGTCTCAGTATAACACAGTAAACTGAGGCTGATCTCGGAGTCCTGTGTGTCTCTGGATCTCTGATCTCTGACGCTCCAGACTGAATCCTGAGAGTGCAAAACACAAAATGTTTGCTGAATCAGTCATTGTGTTATTATAAATCAACTTAAAGGGGTGATGAACTGAGAAATCAAATTTTCCTTGAGCTTTTGACATCTGAGAGGTCATCATATTATAAGAATATTCTGTAAGTTTCAGAACTGAAAACGTCCTTGTTAGTCCAATAAATGCTTTTATTGACACCAGCCTCAGCAAACGACTCGTTTTTCAAAGTGGGGAACTCTGACGTCAAAGAGGATAAAACACCACCCCCACAGAAGAAGATCAACGCCTACTTCAACACGGCCGGTTTAGCCCCGCCCACCGATTCGCGCATTACACGCATACATAGCTAAATAACATAGATGCCTACCTCGTGATGACAAACCGGTTTGAGCTACCGAGCAATACAAAATATTGTGCAGTGCCTGGTTGTGGAAGAAAACAGTCGCTGCATAAGCTTCCTCTGGACTCCAATAGGAGTGCATGGATAAACTTTATTTTTCATCACGTTCCACTCCAGCTGATGAGGTAACACATTGTCTGTCTGTTCGCTTCATTTCACTGAGGATTGTTTTGTAAACAAGACTGGATTTGCAGACCGATTAAGAGTAAAGAACGGTGCTGTGCCGTCTATATTGGATCTGACAGGAATTATGCAACACACGGACTCTGGGTCGAACATGTATGGGCGAATCATTCCGGTTGCCATTTTACAACATTGGACGTTTTCAAAACAATTTCCCCCAAGTGCATCGACGGGTGAGTTGAAACTCATTATAATATGCAAAGCTGTTATCCACTCACAGCAGTGGGCGTTTACTTCCAAGTCTTCAGTGCGAGACGCCCATAAAAACCGAGCGTTTTTCAGCTAGGCTCGAAACTAGGGTACAAAATAGCCTATTACTTATTCATTTTGATGTTTTTGAATGCAAAAACCAAGCGAACGTCATAAGTTTACCTCAGACAACAATATAATAAGATTTAAAAAGCCAGTTCATGACCCCTTTAAAGACAGTTTCATTGGACATACAGACAGTGATTGAAGTGAGCTATGAAAAATGAGCTGCTCAAACCTCTCTGTTGGGTTTGTCTCCTCTTTCTCTCAGCTTTGCCTCCAGTGATGCCACCTCTTTCTTCAGCTGACAGATTTCAGTGATGAAATCCTCAATATCCAGCATGGACAGATCCGTTCCTACTGATTTACAGCAGATCACATCCATCTGTGCTGTCATGGTCAACATCTGAAGACAAACACAACATTATTATTACAAGACACATTTATAATGAAGTGACACTGATCAAACTCAAAAAGATTTTTTATGATTATAAACGAGAGCAGAACTGATCTATTAGTAAATATGACTTTTTATTTCAGAGAATATGCAGAAATGATTTCATTTTTGAGCCAGCGTTGAGCAGGACTATTTACAAAAGTTGTATAATGCACGATCGCCTTCATTAACGCATTATTCTGTCGCTAGAATTAATCAACACACTCAGCGTTCGGCAAAAATAACGAGATTCGACGAGAGAGAAAAATCTTGATTTCCGATCATCAAAACACTAAACAAAATCAACCATTCTATAAAAAGATTAATCATAAATCCCGGTATAAATGTTGTAAAACATATTTAACACCCACCGGCTCAGTGAACAGTAAGATCTTCTTTCTTTCTTTCGGGGTTGTTTTACTTGCGGAAGTAAGAGCTTCATAGCGCCTCCTACCGCGCTGGAGTCAGAGCGACTACACCCATTACCCATACATTCACGTATTGTTACTATATTAGTTTGAGAACGATACCGAATGTTCCAATGAATGTAAACGCTACTTGTTTAGGGGAGATTTAGCATATTGGTCTCATGTAAACACAAAATTCAGCCACAGCTTGGTACATGGCAGTACGTCAGGCCAAGAAATGACCGTTATTACCTCAGGTCATGTTTACAGAGATGATTCAGACATACGATAGAAGTCAAGTAATCGGGGGTATTTTTGATTGAGAAAAAGACGGAGAGAGTTTGCTGTAAGAAAGCATCTAGCGTGTGTTTCGGTATGAGTCGCTGTGACGCGTTCGCCGCTAAAACCACTGAAGAAACTGGACGAAGGCTACCGCGCTCAGACTGTACCATATGTTTTTAACTGATTGTTGATTTACAGTATTTAAAGTTTTAATTGGCTTAAATGAAGCGTTTCTTCGCTGTTTATTCCTAAAAACCAAATTAACCATGATTTAACAGCAGTAACCATAATTTATTATTAAAAAATACCACGTAACACCAATTGTTTACTACAGCAAACGTGTTTCAACCATGATGTTTCTAGTAAAACCAGTTACTGTAGTAACACGTTATGATGCTGGACACTGATGCTGGAAACGAGGACAAGTATATCATAACTTCGAAATCTGAGCTTATTAAATGCAGCAGCTAACTTTAATTTAATTAGATGTGCTATATAAAATTATAATATTGGACAAGTATCTCAATAATAAAAAAATAAGTCTAAACATTTATATCTGGTTATAGATTCTGAATATTTTCAGAAATTAAAGTAACTTTACTAACAGATAATTTTGTAGTTCTGTTCATTATGTGAAATAATTTTGAGACTGATCACTTCATTACAGGGGCGGATCTACAGGGGGGCAAGGGGGGGCAGGTGCCCCCCCACTCTAGAGCCTTGCCCCCCCAGCTGCCCCCCTAACTTTGGTGATCCAAAAACTGTACTTGTAAAAACAACCTGCAAGCTCAAAACAGTGAACTAAACGATACATTTACCAAAAGTGAACAATTACATTTTTATTAAAGCCCGTCCCCCCTGCCCCTCAAATACTTAGTACGTCCCTGATTCAAACGTGCAGAGCGGCGTTCGCTCAGTCACGCGCGCTGCTGCGGTGCGGTGGCCCTGCAACCCGACTGGAGAGACTGAGCTGCCCCAGAGCCTCTGAAGGTGAAGTGAGTTTCCCCATGTGTAGTTAAACAAACGTTTAACTTAAAGTTACATTTGTAATGAATGTATTGTATGCTAAAGACATCAGCATCAGCGGTCAAATCGCTTCCTCGTGATTTGTAAGAGCACTCTTCCCTTTGATTGGCCTAATTTTGATTTTAGTAAAGACAAGAACAGCTTAATAAAAAATATAAATTGTTTGTATCTATAATAACATTTACTGATGGTCGCTGTTACGCCGACGTTACGTTACAATACAGTGCCCGTTAGGAGATCGATCATTTGATTAGCTAAGCAAATCCAATTCCTCTCAGATAAAACCAGGTTAAAACTGGGGAAATAACTAATAAAATCAGGATTATTATATTAAGTAGTCTAAACATAACTGCGTGTGTGCATGTGATAAATATTTCTGATTTTATATTTGTTATAGGCAACTAATAACAAAATTATTAGCTGGGTCGGTGACTTTTCCTGTCCCAATTGTTTATTTACACATATTTTCTCTAAAATGAGTCACATATTTATAATAAATGGCTTAAATTGTAGATTTGAGTATTCTTTACCATTTAAACAGAGATAATAGACATTAAAATAACATTTTGTATTTTACACAATTTTAATTGATGTATGCATTCAATTATATCATGTCCTCAGTGCACAGTAATCAACTTCTGCAAGAAATATAAACCATGAAATGACAAAAACCTCAGAATATTTTTTTATTATGTTACAGACTAGGCTAAATTGCCTCTAATCATACATATACATCATGTGAAAATATAGGTATTTTCTTAAAATTTTCTTCAATTACTGTGTCCCTGAAGTCATTCCACCCTGTTAGTATTTACTTTTTTGCCTTCCAAATCTGACAGCAATTTCATTGAGACCATTTTCAAGAAGTGACTTAATTTCTTTACCTGCTGAAATTCAACTGTACAAACTGAAGTAAGCTTCAACTCTCACTCGTAACTTTTTTTTTTTAGTTTTTGAAACGTTATCCTGCTTGTCCCACCCTTAAAGTTCCACCCTGTTAGGCTATGTTATGGAGAATGTTTGTCCTATCAAATTTTTTTAAAAACAAATCTGACATAGTTATAAAAGTTATATTCATCTGTAGAAGGTTAGCTAGCTAAATGTTGATCACTCAAAGAGCTAGGGCTAACTTAGCTCAGGATTTTCCACCCTGTTAGATTCCACCCTGTTAGGTCTATAAACCTAACAGGGTGGAATGTGAAACATATTCTATTCATCAAAAATTGTTTTGCTGGTTTCAAGAAGAAAAAAAAATCTAAGATGGCATAAGGGACATATACTATGCAAGAAAAGCTCATTTTGAAGAATTTTGAAGCCAAAATGTCACCGCATACCAGGAATGACCCAGCTACTTGGCCCTACAGTGTAGCATAATGTAATATAAGGATAACCGGTTTTCACTTATTGACTTTTGCTGGCAAGAGTAGTTGAAAAAAGTAGCTGGAGCATAACCATTAAGGCTAAAAGTCCCTGGACACAATTATTGTACTTTTTTTAATATTTTCATTTTGCTTTTTATACTTTTACTTTTTAAAAGATGCAGAGTTTTGTTTTGTTTGAACACTGCACTGGGCTTATTCCTGTTGTGAATTAAAAACCTTTGTAGTGTGTAAGGGCTCGATTAAACTAACTACTGTGTTTTTGTGTTTGTTTTATTAAAGCAATTCACATATAGGTAATCCCACCGTCTACCCCTGCCACCATGCTAAGACCTCTTGCCACCCCTTTGCCCCCCCATGTAAAATTTTCTAGATCCGCCACTGCTTCATTATAAATGCGTCTTGTATTAATAATGATGTGTTTGTCTTCAGATGTTGACCATGAGAGCGCAGATGGATGTGATCTGCTGTAAATCAGTAGGAACGGATCTGTCCATGCTGGATATTGAGGATTTCATCACTGAAATCTGTCAGCTGAAGAAAGAGGTGACGTCACTAGAGGAAAAGCTTAGAGAAAGAGGAGACAAACCCAACAGAGAGGTTTGAGCAGCTCATCATTTCATCCTTCAGCTCAATCAAACCAAAGTTGTGTTAGCTTCTCACTTATTATGCACATCTCAAGTTAAGCCAGCAGCAAAATATGCAAACAATCATATGACCACTAGAGATAACTGCTGAGTAATGAGGCTAATATCAACAGGTTGTTGTTTATTTGTGTGAAGGTTATTTTCGTAAACGAAAACTGAAACTAAGACTAAAACTATTGGTCAAAAAACATTTTCGTAAACTGAAATAAAATTAAAAATTCATAATAAATGAAAAACTAAAACTAAACGAAACTAACAACAGTTACTGAAAAACTAACTGAAATAAAATAATAATTAGCAAAAATAAATAATCGTTTTCGTGATTAAGGCTACGTTCACACTGCAGGGCTTAATGCTCAATTCCGATTTTTTGAAAAAATCCGATTTTTTTGCAAGGCCGTTCACATTTCCAATTAAATGCGACCTTTTGTGATCTCCTGTGTGAACGTGAAATGACCCAGAAGTGACCCGCATGCGCAGAAGAGTACTCAACGGTCAACGACGTCACTTGCTGTTTGCGGAAGTACCTAAACATGAATGTCAACAGGGGAGCTCGTTTAGCAATATTAAAGTTATTTTCCCAACAGAGCCAGCACAATTACAATCTTTTCATTTTAAGAAGAAAATTAAGGAGGAGAGCGTTTGAGCGCCTTCGATTAACTCACGGGAAGAGACACGTCTGTGGCGGACCATAACAGTGCAACACGTTGGAGTGTATTGACAGGTGCGTGCTATCGGTGCTATCGTACGATAGCTAACTTGTTTATCTTCTCATTCCCGCCTACTTCAACGCAGAATTATGACGTTTGTCGCATATCAACGGCGTGCGGGTCGGATACATGCGACCTGGCCGTTCAGATTGAGGTCGCATTTCAAAAGATCGGATACGTATCGGATTTGGACCACATACCCAAGTGGCCTGGGTCGCATTTGAAAAGATCGGATCTGTGTCGTTCAGACTGTCATGAAAAGATCGGATACAGGTCGCATAGGGGCAAAAAAATCGGAATTGGGTCGTTTCAGCCTGCAGTGTGAACGTAGCCTAATAAGCTCTTTACTTCCGCAGAAAAAAATCTGACCTGTGGCTGTTTAAGGAAATGCCTGATTTGGCGCTTCATACGCGTGAAGTTGCTGAGGCGATTAATAACCGCTGTCCTGTAAGGAGCTCAATGAAGGACCGTAACGTAGAACACATCGCTAGTGCATACATAGCGGCTGTTCATAAAGATGCTTCTTTTGTGGTGGAATGGGAAACAACACCAGGTAATAAGACGCAAGTTGGACTTCTTTAACTTGAGCGCACCATTTTTAGAATGCCGTTTCATTTGCGAGACGCGGTGCAACACCAAAACAAGTTCGTCAACCACAAAAAACTTTAATGTTCTAGGCTACTGTATGTTTGAGATGTCATGTTTTCATGAAGGTTGAAAGGTGCTTTTATTATCTTTGTTTTTACAAAACATTTACTGCTAATAATATTATTATCCTTGGAGACATTTCCCCCGCAATGTAGGCTACACACACACACGCACACACACACCCTACCCCTAAACCTGCCCATCACCCACAACTGTCTGCATTTTTACATAAAAAATATATATATAAGCTTGTTTCACTCACTCACTCTCTCGTAATGGTTATAATGGTTTTTAACGTAATGGTCCACTGATGAGTTAGTATGTTTCATCTTTTTGGTTTGAGATTGAACAAAGCACCAAATAAATGGAACTTAAAAATACACAAGAACATTTATTTTATATTTATTATTAAGATATCTGCACAAGAGTTAACTGTAATCTGTCCAAACATTACACTTAAATGAAACTTCTCGCTTTGGTCTACACTGGAGGTGTAGGGTTTCTCGGAAGCAGACGAGAGATTACATTAAATATATTTTGTGTTCAAGATAAGTGTTTTCATAACTTTAAACAAGAGAGAAAAAAACAGATTGATAATGGCAGTCAGAAGAGGGATGTCAATTTTACTGTTACTCCCAAACCCTGACAGTTTTTTTTTTTTTTAATTTGATGCAAATGTAAAATAATACAACATATAGTGTTATAGCTTATAAATGTACATAGCCCTATACAATTTAAAAAATGAAAATATAAAAAACATTGAAGGATTTTACGACGCTGATGACCGTTAAAACACGTCATCAAGGGTCCGCGCCACTGGAATTCAAGGGTATTTTGTATTTTTGAATGAGAAAAAGGCGGAAAAAGTTTACCGTGAAAAAAACGATTTCCAGTTAACAGCAGCAGTAGGTGTTTCTGTAACCGGTAGGAGTCGCTGTGACGCTCTTTAGTGCGACGGTAAAACCACTGAAGAAAACGAAGGCTTGCCGCTCAGACTGAGGTATGTTGTTTTGTCTGTATAGTGATTTATTGAGCTTAAATCAAGCGTTTTCTCGCTGTTTATCCTTAAAACCCTAGTCAACCATTGTCCAACTTAGATTTTTTTTTAAACCCGACTCTTAAATATGTGTATTACATCCTTAATATCCGAAAATTTGATTTAATTAAATCCATCACTTAATAAGAGTGTTAGATGATAATATATTTATAATATTTTATATCCCTACCTAAGAAACTAAGCAAATGCGCATAAACACGTGCATTTATATATCACATTTATATTTCTGAATATTCTCAAATTAAAGTATATACCTAGTTTTCTTTATTTACAGATCAAATCTGTGTAATTCTGCTCGTTCATCATCAATTAAATTCTTATTTATTTGTATAGTGCTTTTCACATATCGTTCAAAGCATCTTTACAGAAAATGTCTACATTACAATTTAGAGTAATATGTTATTAGAGGTGATTGTGTATGTAATGTCAGAAATGTATAGGCTAGTTCTAAGATAATTAAAAAAAATGCAGTTAGCTAAAATGTATTAATTTAGGTATAAACAATGATCTTATTACAGCGACAATTACAAGTTAAAAACTTGGCAGTGGTGCATGTTGATTCAGAGTTGGTGTCATCTCTTCACAGCATCTGAAGTAGGGATGCACCGAAATGAAAATTCTTGGCCGAAATTCTTCCGAAGCCGAATAATAATGAAACGCTTGGCCGAAGGCCGAATACCGAACGCGGTATTTCACATTTTTTTCCATTTATTTTGCCAATTTTTTCACCATTGCATTTAATTAAATAGTAAAAAATATGCTTTTTTACTATTTTGTCTTGAGAAAAACATCAAATTGCAAAAATACAATTTGTTTAACACTGAATTTTTTTTAACATTCCAGCAGATATTATTTAAACAAAGCACAATATAACTTAAAATAAATAAATTAGTAAAATAAAAACTATATTTTTATTTGGCCATCTTGAAGCCCCCCCTTCTTGAATAGCCTATGTTAGGCCTATAACTGACTGCTGAAAGAATATAACTAAAAAAGTGCATTGAAAAGTGCAAAAAAATGTGGATGAACCCACAACAAATGAATAACTGTCCTAGACATAAGCCTACTTTTGAGGTTTACATAAACTTTATCGTGGGCATTGACAGGTTTGCATGGATTGCCTGGATCACTTGGGTTTCAATATAGCGCGCGCTCTCCGTGGCGATTAGCAGATAAGGAGTTGCCATGAGAACGACTCTTTTCATCTCTCTCTTTTCATACAGATTACATAAACAGAGAATATTTGTTTTCGTTTTGAATTAGATCGTTTAAAAGTAGACAATTAAATGATTATAATAATAATTCGTTTCATTTATATAGCGCTTTATCTGGGACCTCAAAGCGCTTTACATGGAAGAGGGGAATCTCCTCAACCACCACCAATGTGCAGCATCCACCTGGATGATGCGACGGCAGCCATATTGCGCCAGAACGCTCACCACACACCAGCTTACTTGTGGAGAGGAGACAGAGTGATGAAGCCAATCGGTATATGGGGATGATTAAGAGGCCATGATGGACAGAGGCCAAGGGGCAAATTTGGCCAGGATGCCGGGGTTACACCCCTACTCTTTATCGAAGGACATCCTGGGATTTTTAATGACCACAGAGAGTCAGGACCTCGGTTTAACCTCTCATCCGAAGGACGGTGCTTTTTAACAGTACAGTGTCCCTGTCACTATACTGGGGCGTTAGGACCCACACAGACCACAGGGATAGCACCCCCTGCTGGCCACACTAACACCTCTTCCAGCAGCAACCTGGTTTTCTCAGAAGGTCTCCCATCCAGGTACTAACCAGGCTCAGCCCTGCTTAGCTTCAGTGGGCAACCAGTCTTGGGCTACAGGGTGACATGGCTGCTGGCTATACCGAAGCGGCTATACTTTTCATTATAAAGATATATGCCTTTGCCTGTGTGACTAGTAGGCCTATTGGCTGAGTTTTTTAGAGACGTGCTCCAGAAAAAAAAGTTAACGGAGACAGGCAGAAAGCACACCCTGTTTATTTTCTTTATTTTACAAAAGCACAGTTTTGTTTCGATTGTAAGTGGCCACAAGTAGTCATTTAACAGTTTATTTTTTCATATTTCTTAAGTCTGCATTTAAGTGACCATAAATGACGGAGTATTTAAGTCTATTTTGCTGCTATGTGAAAAAAATCCAGCAAAACGCGGCGGCGCGTTTGTCAACTAGAAGGTTAAAAGACGCTTTAGTGCTGCAAGTAACAACGTCTGCCACAGACGCATCAGATGAGCTTCTCTTTTGTCTTCTCCTCAAAGGGGGCATGTTGGCTGCATTTATAAAGCGCGCGCCTCTCACTCTACGCTGGTTACTATTTGATCGCGTCATCAAAAACGTCATTGTTCGGTCAAATTTATTTGGCCTTTTTACTTGTTCGGCCGAACACCGAAAGTCCTTTTTTTTCTATTTTCGGCCGAATAATTTCGGTTGCCGAACATTCGGTGCATCCCTAATCTGAAGTCTTTGTGACAGGCTAACTTGAGCTGACATACTCTCTAGGTACATCTGGATGGGCATCCCGAAATAAAACTGGAAAATACCATTTCAAACAAAAGGTAATGGAGTACATGGTTATGAGATGCATTATGTGAATGCTTGGTTAGATAGATGCGTCTTTAATCTAGATTTAAACTGGGAGAGCAAGTCTGATCCCTGAACATTATCCGGAAGTCTATTCCAGAGTTTAGGAGCCAATTGTGAAAATACTCTGCCTTCTTTAGTGAACTTAGATATTCTAGGTACCAGAAGTCCAGATCTTAAAGAGTAAGATAGTTTGTAAGTAGGGGTGTAAATCGGACAGATCATCACGATACGATTCGATATCGATTCTCTCAGCCAGCGATACGATATTTGCCGATCCTTCAAAAAATTTTCCGATACGATACGATTCGATTTGATTCATTCCTATATCGATCAATTAATCGATATTTAGATATTATGCGCCATGCACTTTACACAACCAGTTTCATTTCTATTAACTCACAAATGCAACCAAAAGATATATAACATGAATGTTTAATTAAACACTTTGAAAATTGCACCCTCTTTCCCAATTGGGACATTTACAACAACACAACAAAAATAAAAATAAATAAATGGAGGGGAGATTGATAAAATCAATCAAGCTTATAATGGTCAATAAAGCCTTCCAGTCTTTTGTGCCAACATGTGCAATAGTACCTGAGGTGCAAATAGTGCAAATAACTGAGGTTCTCAAGTTAAATAAATAAATGAAATAAAACAAACTGATATAAAAAATACAAAAATAAAACTTAAACTTATCTGACATTTGATCTTTCACACAACATAAGATCTATGAATCAAACAAGTGCTACCCATGGTCTTTTCGCTGCTACCGCCGCTGCTCCATCTCAATCGCAATCCGACACACAAGTGACAGGCAGGTGAGAAAAACCAAACGCGCGCTTTGGCGGAAATGCGGAAACGGATGTTACGTGAGGACGTGGAGAGTGGAGACTGTCAAAATAAAAGTATCTCATATCGATATTTTGTGTCTGACATCGATGCATCGTATCGTTAGACTTTTGATCGATATATCGATCCATATCGATGTATCGTTACACCCCTATTTGTAAGGCGATAGAAGATCAGTTAAATACACTGGAGATAAACCGTTTAGAGCTTTATACAAGGTTAGTAGCAATACTTTGTAATCAATATGGAACTTAATAGGTAAACAACTTAGAGATGGTACAAATTATTATGATCATTTTCTTGACCTAGTAAGAACTCTAGCAGCTGCATTTTGGATTAATTGTAGCTTGTTTATTGAGGATGAAGGACAACCATTGCAGGAATCTAGTCTAGAGGTCATGAATGCATGAGAAACCGATGGCATGTTCCGGAGCTTGGCGATGTTTCCGATGAATGGCTGTTTTTGTAATGAAATATGATTTTTGAAAGACAATTTGCTGTCTAATTTAACTCCCAGGTCTTCAACTGTATTGTATTATAAGAGATTCTGTGAGATGTTTTTGGTCCAATAAGTAATACCTCAGTCTTATCTGAATTTAATAGAAGAAAATGACATCCATCATCCAGTATTTTATATCTTTACCACACTCAGTAATTTCATCACGACCAGATTAAATTTCTAAAATATTTGACAGAGTATCATCGACATAATAAAAATGAAGCAGCAGTATTGCACAACTAAGTCATGTTGTGGGCTACGTATTTCTTCTTTTAGAGAAGTAGAACATTTGTTGCTCTGTTTGAGAATGATGCTTTTTAGATGGCTAAGTTAAGCACAGTGCATCCTCCTGACAAATGTGCTTTTAACAGCTTAGGCTAATTGTTTAAGAGGGAGAAAAAAATATGGTTTTGGATCAGTATCGGCAGATACTCAAGACTGTGGTATCGGAGATGAAAAAGTGGTATCGAGCCACCCATAATAAAGACGAGTTAATAATATTGAGAAGAGGCTCTTCTGCTAAAGGTAATAACTCTTTCAGTAGTTTAGTGGGTATTGGATCTAATAAACATGATGTTGGTTTAGATGCAATGATATGTTTATTAAGCTCTTCCTGTCCTATAGTTGTAAAGCACTGCAATTGTTCGTGAGGGGCGATACTTGAGGCTGAATCTGAAAATGCTGCCAAGGTTGTTCATTTACAATTGTATTTCTGATGCTTTCGATTTTCTCAGTAAAGAAATTCATAGTCATTACAACTAAACTGTGATGGAATATTCACTTAAGGTAACGTAAGTTTATTTAAAAACCCCAGTGTTAAATCCACACTCCTCAGAGTTTATTTCAGTCCACACTCAAGATTGGATCCATGCACCCACTGCGTAAAATTTAACGAGTCAATAAGGTTACAGAAATCGCTGGAAAGTGACTTTGTGGGGCAACGTATGAATGTTAAAATCAGCCAGTAACAAAATCTTTTCAAACTTTGTTACTATAACCCCCAGAAAGTCTGCAAACTCATTTAACCTCTTAACCTTCGCCAGAGCGAGGGCGCTCTGAGCGTTTTTTTTTTTTTTAAATCGTTCAAAGTTACTATCAGATTCAATGTTAATACCTTGACAAACTATACATCATTAAAAAGATATAAGACTGAAGGTTTAGTATTTGACCACTATTGTATTCTGAGAATCTTATAGTGACAGTTATGTCTTAATTTGTGTCTGGAGTTATGTAATCAAAAAATGAGTCGATACCTTTGATATGAATTATGAGCGTCAGCCGCTTCCATTCAGAAAAAAAACTCCAGTGAGATCGTCACGACAGAGCTTGACAAAACAACGTCCATCAGGGCTTTTAGCTCAAAAGTGTACAGATTTGGAGAAATATTGATAGATTCTCATAGGTTTACATCAGATTTATATAGACAGGAATCATATTTATTGAATATCTACCCAAATGCGTCGATTTAATCATTATGAGCGCTGGAGACTCTGATGTACTGTGTTTTCAATACATACTGGCAGCCTGAGGGCGCCCTGTGCACATATGGACTCCAAATATGGAACACGAAGAAGAATCATATCATGTGACATTTCAGGAAGTCCATCACGACGTAAACACTAACAGAGATCGCTGTAACATGCAGATAAAGATGTTTTGAAGACAATAAACATGATTGCAATGATATTTGGTTTACCTGTGTTCTTCGAGCCATGTCAGGTATTTTCATAATAATAGATTATATTTATAATGTAATGCTAATCGATATAGACTTTATCATGGTGAAGAATACTATAAAATACTATATTTTCTGTCCGATTTTTTTATCTGAAGCCAAATCAGAGCACAGAAGGTTATTTAAAACACTCGACTTGTGCTATAAAGTAAGTTTTAGAGCACAAACATGGTTTTAATCTCATAAATTGTCGTGTATTGATGGTGTGCTAAGCTAACATGCTAGCTAGCCCTTGGTGCACCTGCTACCTAGCTGTTATATTTATGAATATTTCTAAATATGACTGCTTGCTGAAATGTTTCTTTTTTCAAGAAGGTCATTTTATATAGTTTCAAATGTAAGATGAGAACTTTGAGAACTTTCCCTAAAAGAGATTAGGGGTTGAAACAGTGTGAATAGCCAGTCGTTAGTAATTATAATGCAGACAAAAGAAAGCATATTTAGAGCAATAACCAGAGGCTGGAGAGGTGTGAATGTGTGCAGGGGAGACTGTCACTGAATGGAGATCGTTTAGACCACAACACAATAGAGAAAATAGACTGAATAGATGCTTAGAAAATGACAATAAACATCAGTTTGCTTTTTAGAGTCTAATCAAAATAAAGTCGTTTGACATGATCTTGAAAAACATTTAACTAAATAAAGAGTTTTAGACATATCATCTTCAGATTTGTAATATAACATGGTCAGACATGTGGCTTTAGCTGCAGTGCATTTCTAGATTGCTACAGGGCCAACTTCAATTTTATTTTCATGAAAATATTTCATAAAAATAAATTTCTAATAACTTGACAAAACTTTAAAGCTATTTATAACATTTATTTTTCATTATGACAATAATTAATTCTACATTTGCAATAAACTGCCAGGTGTCAGCTTTCAAATGAGATCATACTTGTGCTTTTAGAACAAATGGTTCATGAACTGTATCTGTTTCAGTTTGGGTATGCCATTTCTGGGGATTTTTCAAAATTGGGGGTGAAGCTTAACAGGTTAAGTTTGACTGCGGAGGTCTATACAAAACAGGATCAGCAGCCATTTCCATTTGAAACATTTGAAGCTCAAAACTATCACAAGCCTCAGATGAAATGATTCGGCCATGGAAATTGTCTTCGAAAATTGCCATCCGAGGGGTGCTTATACAACAGACATCCGAGGGGTGCTTATACAACAGACATCCGAGGGGTGCTTATAAGTAAAATTTGAAAGGACACGGTCAGTAAACGGACTTAGATCGCCATCTTCTGTCCAAGATTCAGTCATGAAGAGAAAGTCCAGATTATGTGAAATAAAGTAGTTATGTAAAATAAAGGTCTTTTTAAGCAAGATTCGAACATTTAGCAATGCCATCCTCAGACGCGGAGATCCACAAACGGGTTCTATTCCACGGTTGAGCGAGCGAAGAAGTTGCGCGTTCACTCCGTTGCGTCGTGTCCGGTAAAAAGAGTACTGTAAAGGCCTATCAAATATCCCGGGAACAATAGAACGAACCCATCTATAAGAGACCTCCTGAATGCGCCAAACAGCACGGTAGCCAGTCACGATGCCCCAAAGTAGTTTTCAGTTTAATTGCAAGACCGCTCCGCTTGCCACGGCGCCTACGGCGTTTCCTCAAAGTAAGAAGAGGCCGTTGACGCAGGTATTCAGGGATATCCGACAGAAACGGTGGAGGATATGAACAAGAGACATCCGAGACAGGTAGTTTTACGCTTATTATTTGTTTGTTTCTTTAAAATCAATGAGAGACAGCAGGGTCAAAACTGGGTCAACAGGGTCAAAACCAAAGAACATAAAAGGCATTCTCAGAAATGCAGTACGACACTAGGCAAGACTTCTTTGCTTGTCTGGCAGTTACAACTCAGTTACAGCAGCACAAACTAAATCTAATATAATGTCAAGGAGGGTCAAGAGCCCAACTAAAACACACACTGATCATCATAATGGTTACTTACACATAGTGACTCTTTCTGTCAGTTATTCTGCTTGTTGACAGCAGGTGTTCATCACTAATGCTCAATCATCACTCAACTAATCATCTCATTAACACAATTCTAAATGAGTTTTCCATTTGCACTCTAGGTTTCTCTCTTGATCATCATATGAAAAGAATAATTTTGAGTTTGATCAGTCTGTTATAAATTTGTCTTGTAATAATAATGACGATTTTTATCTTCAGATGTTGACCATGACAGCACAGATGGATGTGATCTGCTGTAAATCAGTAGGAACGGATCTGTCCATGCTGGATATTGAGGATTTCATCACTGAAATCTGTCAGCTGAAGAAAGAGGTGGCGTTACTGGAGGAAAAGCTGAGAGAAAGAGGAGACAAACCCAACAGAGAGGTGTGTATTTGATTCATTTGAATCACCTGTCAGTTTGTCCAATGAAATGATGCCTCTTTTAACCAATTAAGATTCCAAGTAAAAGTCATGAGCCCAATGTCAGAGTCAGCTAATATATGTTGTGTTTTGTACTGTCAGAATTCGGTCTGGAGCATCAGAGATCAGAGATCCAGAGACACACAGGACTCAGAGCTCAGCCTCACTGTACTGTGTTATACTGACGCTCAGGAACAAGGATCCGCTGATCAAACCTCTGACTGTAACACTGGAGAACAGCAGATGAAGATGTGCTCCGTCAAACTGGAGGACTGCAGGAACCTGATAGAGAGACGAGGAGAAGAAACCACAGCAGAGGAACAACAACAGAGCCATGAGGAGGAGGAGGAGGAGGAGGATGAGATTGACTATGTTGAGGATGATGCGATTAAGGGTGAGGATAATGGGACAGAAGCTCAAGATTCGCTCTGGAGTGTCAGAGATCAGAGATCCAGAGACACACAGGACTCAGAGATCAACTGCAGTTTCCTCTGTTATACTGACGCTCAGGATCATGGATCCGCTGATCAAATCTCTGACTGTAACGCTGGAGAACAGCAGATGAAGATGTGCTCCGTCAAACTGGAGGACTGCAGGAACCTGATAGAGAGACGAGGAGAAGAAACCACAGCAGAGGAACAACAACAGAGCTTTAAGGAGGAGGAGGATGACTATAATGAGGTTGATGAAGATCAGAATAACGATGATGAGTTTATTCCTGCAGGTGTGTTTCTTTCATGACATTTTGTTGTTTTTCATGACACTTGAATGTAATTCACTGGTCATTCAGCAGAGACTGTAGGATCAGGTTCAATATTGGCTGTTGGTCTCTGATGATGAGGTTTGACAGCAGATCATATGAGGAATTTGGGAACATAATGGCAAATTCTAGTAAGGCAGGAAAAATATTGGGGAAAAATCATGATTGTAATTTAGGAAGTGCTAAGTTGAGTTTGTTTGTTGAGCTGCATGATTTGGCCAAAATGGGGGGCAAGTGTTGCATTTCCAAATCCACTTTAGGCGAGAGTTTATTTAATTAACTTACAACCTTTGCGAATTGATAACTGCAACAACCACATTTCAGTTTTGATTTTATTAATCGTTAATCCCTAGAAGTTTGGCTAATAGACGAAAATTACAGAATTTATGTATGATGCGTGAATGGTACATTAACACTTTGAGTACGTTTTAAATTTCAAAATTGTATTACCATTTCATTCCTTTCAGATGAGAATGGCGGTTCATCTACTGATGGAGATGAAGAAACGGCCTCGTTATCAAAAGAACAGCTGACGGCCAAGAGTTTCTCCTGCGTAACCTGTGGGAAAACCATGAGCTCACAGGGACATTTAGCGAGACATGAGAAAACACACACAGAACAGAAAGACTTCACCTGCAAGAGATGCAACATCAGCTTTACAACCTTAGAAGAGCAGAGACGTCATTCAAAAGAGCACAGCGTGAAGAAGGAGTTTCACTGCGAACAGTGCGGGAAGGATTTTTTCATTTATAAGTGTCTAAAAGCTCACATGAAGATTCACACGGGCGAAAAGCGTTTTCACTGCAGCGAGTGCAAAAAGTATTTCATCACCAAAGGGAATCTTGATGCTCACATGCGAATCCACATGGGTGAAAAGCCGTACAAGTGCCCTCACTGCGAGAAGAGTTACAACCGTGGATCTCAGCTGACGATCCATTTGCGCATTCACACCAATGAGAGGCCGTACCAGTGCACCGAATGTGGGAAAACCTTTAAAGCCGGAAGTTGTCTATGGTCACACCAAAAAATACACTCTGAGGAAAAACCGTATCAGTGTTCACACTGTGATAATCGATTCCGTCACAAATCTAATTTAACTTCTCATGAGAGGATTCACAGCGATGAGAGGCCCTACAAGTGCAATGAATGCGGAAGAACCTTTAAAGATTTACATTCCCTAAGGCCACACCGAAAATTACACTCTGAAAAAACGCATCAGTGTTCAAACTGTGATAAACGTTTCCATAGTAAATTCTCCCTGGTATCCCATGAGAGGATTCACACCGGAGAGAAACCGTACCTGTGCTCCTACTGCGGGAAGAGCTTCTTTAATCCAAGTACTCTCAAAAGTCATCAGATGCTCCACACTGGAGAAAGACCGTATCACTGTAGTGATTGTGGGAAGAGTTTCAAACATAGCACTAACTTAGTGTTGCACCAGAGGATTCATACAGGAGAAAGACCATTTAAATGCTCATATTGTGGTAAGACATTTATTGTATCACATGCCCTGAAGGTCCATGAGCGAGTTCATACAGGAGAGAAGCCTTACCGCTGCTCCATCTGCGACAAGAAATTTGCTTTTTTAGGTAATTTTCAGACCCACCAGAAGAAACATGCTAAAGAACAAACTGCTCCTGAATCATCCTAGTGTCTTTTCACCAGTAAATCTAGATAAAAGACTCATTGAGCTCATCCTGAAACTGTACATTGAGCTCTTTCTGCCAGTAGGAGGCAGTGTCACATTAAGAACTCATGTGGATTAGAAGTACAGATGGATAGAGTTAATGCTGTGACTGCAGTGTTTGACAGAGTAGGACAATGTTTGTGTCTGAGATCGCCCCAATAATCCTTAAATAGGGCACTATTTGAGGGTACATCCATTTTGTAGTGGTGTCCGAAACTATAGACCTTATTCAGAGCAGCGCCATGACAGGTATGAAAGTGAGGCTGTGAGGGATAGACTTACCGTGTTTCCAATGGCATCCGCTGTAAAAAGCTGAATAAATCTCCTAGATTACTTACAATTTTCCACAGCTTATATTGTCGGGAGTTTTTTGGCAAGTGAAATTTCTTGGAAAGATATTTTTCCAGTGTTTCATGAGCAGAACAAAACGAAAACACATTAAATAACAATACAGCCCATTGAAGAGATGCATGTCTATCCCTCACAGCCTCGCTTTCATTCTCATTAAAAATCAAAGATGGCGCTGCCGTGAATAAGGCGTATATTGGACATTATTAAGTGCACTCATTCAATTCCACAATGCACCACAATGAGTGTACAACTGATGTACTCTCAACAGCTAAAGATACTCATATTGCACTGTGAGGATCGTGCCGAATAAATTCCTGCAACTATCCAGAAGATGGTGCCCCAACTCAATCATCCATCCATTTTCCAAAACGCTGGAGCAATGTGGCGACAGCATAATATCCTACAGGTATAAATTCCTTAATTGATTATTAAATTGTTTAAATAAGAGTTTATACATGGTTTCCATGACAGAGTTTGAGATAAATCCTTTCATCCTTGCACAAATTTTATATTATATTTAATATTAATATTATATTTACCAAATTCACCCACTCGTTTTCATTCAATCCTTCAAGTGAACTACACTCACCTAAAGGATTATTAGGAACACCATACTAATACCCTTTTGCCTTCAGAACTGCCTTAATTCTACGTGGCATTGATTCAACAAGGTGCTGAAAGCATTCTTTAGAAATGTTGGCCCATATTGATAGGATAGCATCTTGCAGTTGATGGAGATTTGTGGGATGCACATCCAGGGCACGAAGCTCCCGTTCCACCACATCTCAAAGATGCTCTGTTGGGTTGAGATCTGGTGACTGTGGGGGCCATTTTAGTACAGTGAACTCATTGTCATGTTCAAGAAACCAATTTGAAATGATTGGAGCTTTGTGACATGGTGCATTATCCTGCTGGAAGTAGCCATCAGAGGATGGGTACATGGTGGCCATAAAGGGATGGACATGGTCAGAAACAATGCTCAGGTAGGCTGTGGCATTTAAACCATGCCCAATTGGCACTAAGGGGCCTAAAGTGTGCCATGAAAACATCCCCCACACCATTACACCACCACCACCAGCCTGCACAGTGGTAACAAGGCATAATGGATCCATGTTCTCATTCTGTTTACACCAAATTCTGACTCTACCATCTGAATGTCTCAACAGAAATCGAGACTCATCAGACCAGGCAACATTTTTCCAGTCTTCAACTGTCCAATTTTGGTGAGCTCTTGCAAATCGTAGCCTCTTTTTCCTATTTGTAGTTGAGATGAGTGGTACCCGGTGGGGTCTTCTGCTGTTGTAGCCCATCCGCCTCAAGGTTGTGCATGTTGTGGCTTCACAAATGCTTTGCTGCATACCTCGGTTGGAACAAGTGGTTATTTCAGTCAAAGTTGCTCTTCTATCAGCTTGAATCAGTCGGCCCATTCTCCTCTGACCTCTAGCATCAACAAGGCATTGTCACCCACAGGACTGCCGCATACTGGATGTTTTTCCCTTTTCACACCATTCTTTGTAAACCCTAGAAATTGTTGTGGGTGAAAATCCTAGTAACTGAGCAGATTGTGAAATACTCAGTCTGGCACCAACAACCATGCCACGCTCAAAATTGCTTAAATCACCTTTCTTTCCCATTCTGACATTCAGTTTGGAGATCAGGAGATTGTCTTGACCAGGACCACACCCCTAAATGCATTGAAGCAACTGCCATGTGATTAGTTGATTAGATTGAACATTGAACAGGTGTTCCTAATAATCCTTTAGGTGAGTGTATAATGTGAATATAATTTAATGTGATTGGTTGATTAGATAATTGCATTGAGAAATTGAACAGGTGTTCCTAATAATCCTTTGGATGAGTGTATATTAGTGGACTAATGTAGGGAATAGTGAATGGGTTTATGGGGCCGATTTCGAACACAACCAATGTTTTTTTTTTTCTTGAGGTTGACAACTAGTACTATTAAAAATAATATAGTATTGCATGTCATTGTTAAACATGATCTATGTGCTTAAGGATGCATGAAAGAGATTAAAGTGAGACTGCCAGTTGCACCCATTTTGTTTGTTTTTATTGTTGCATGTTCCCTTTTGATTCAACTCACTTCATCATTGCGTTGCCAACGCTTATGTGGAAACCCTTCCTCCAAATACTACTGAAGCCTTATTCAAACACACCAGTAACACTGGCCAATGACATTGAAGCGTGCCAAATATGAGAAGGGCTTCCCTCTCTATATAATATGCTGCCTGGACGTAATCCATTCAGAATCTTTTCCTTCAGCCAACCTTCTGAAAGGCCAGAAGCCTATCAAGACTACTTAGGACAAGGATGACCTCTCGCGATTGCCTCTCCTGTGCAGAGCCAATCGAATCTTCGGATGGCCTCGAGTTGTGTGTCTTCTGGCTGAGTCGTGCTTGGGGGGTCGGACTACTCCCACAGTGGAGATATGAGCCTCTGGACTCTTAGGTTCTGTGTCGCCCTCGTCCAAGGAGAAGAACTTGCCCAAGTCTCTCTCGAGCCGAGGAGGGAAGTGCTGCAGGCTTCTGATGAGGACCTCTCAAGGTCAGGTGATGAGCTCGTGCCGGATCAGTGTCCATGTGCCTCTCACCTTCTGTTGCAGTTCCAGTGCGCTGACCAAGTGGGCTCTGGTTCCTTAAGAACCAATGAGGTTCATTCTCGTGTTACGCAGCACGTTTGAGCTTCAGCAAGAACCAATGAGGTTCATTCTCGTGTTACGCAGCACCTTTGAGTTTCCTCAAGAACCAATGAGGTTCATTCTTGTTACGCAGCACGTTTGAGCTAGCCTGACTACGTCAGACTTCCTACTTCCGCTAATTTCATTTCGCTCCTGTAGTCAGTCTGAGATAGCGGCCTATCTTTCTGTTTTCCACCGGCCTGAAAACAGCCGGGCCAATCAATGAACAGAAGGCGGGCTGAGAGCCGTGACGTAGTCGCTAAGCGCGGAGAATATTCCTGGCATTAGCAGAATATTCCTGGCACAAGCGTGGAGAAATATTCCTGGCATTAGCAAACTGAAGCCCGAAGAAGAAGAGTGTGTATTAAACATTTTGAATGGAGGTGATGTTGTGGCCCTACTCCCTTTGGGAAAAGTTTAGTTTATCAACTATTGCCGATCGTCAGCAAGAAACTGGGGAGCCTTTTGACAGGTCAGTGTCTCCTTTCTTTTCCAGGTCTTAAATACCGTGAAACTTCAAATAATAGCCCAGGCTTTTATTTGTCCAAATCATCTAGCTGCACCGGCTTGTATTTGAGACAGGCGTCTATATGAGACAGGCATTCATAATTTAGTGTTGAGATGTTGTTCATTGAGATGTTGTTCCTAGAGTCTCTAATCTCTAAAAATCTCCAAATGCTCCACGTGAAACTGCGGTCTTCCGATCTTTTACTATCTTGTCGATTGATTTTGATTAATATTTGCGAGGGAGAGAGAGCAAGACAGCGCTCGTGTTGTTTGAAGACCTGAGAGTGCGCGCGCGGCTCTCTCTCTCTCTCTCTCTCTCTCTCTCTCTCTCTGCTCGTTTGCGCCCTGTCAAAGCACAGCAGTCATTCTATTACATCACCATCACTCACCGATCAAAAAAGTCATTCACAGCCATGTTCACTCCGGTATTTCGCTCGCATCATCAAGTGTTTACAGCAGGTGGAAGTTCGATCATAGATTTGAGTTCGATGCATGATGTCTGTGGTTCGATGCGGCTGTGTCAGCGCATAACATACGTCATAAATAAACTTATCTGATTGGCTTACGGTTAACCAAGGATTTTAAACTTCAGAAATCGCCCCCTAGCGAGAGAGAAAACACTTCTCTATTATGCTATGCCAGACTCTGTCTACGAAGCAAAGTGAAGTAGCAGAGTCTGGTATTACCAGGCTACGTTTGAGCTTCTCCAAGAACCAATGAGGTTCATTCTTGTGTTACGCAGCACCTTTGAGTTTCCTCAAGAACCAATGAGGTTCATTCTTGTTACGCAGCACGTTTGAGCTTCAGCAAGAACCAATGAGGTTCATTCTCGTGTTACGCAGCACGTTTGAGCTTCAGCAAGAACCAATGAGGTTCATTCTCGTGTAACGCATCACGTTTGAGCTTCAGCAAGAACCAATGAGGTTCATTCACGTGTTACGCAGCACATTTGAGCTTCAGCAAGAACCAATGAGGTTCATTCTCGTGTTACGCAGCACATTTGAGCTTCGGCAAGAACAATGAGGTTCATTCTTGTGTAACGCATCACGTTTGAGCTTCAGCAAGAACCAATGAGGTTCATTCTCATGTTACGCAGCACTTTTGAGTTTTCCATAAGAACCAATCAATTCCACCATTTTTTCATTGTTGAATGGGTTTTATTTAAACAAGAGCCATGGCTTTACTTTCACATATTATTAATTATCCATTTCATCACTGTTCTTAAAGAGCATTTATGTCACCATGTAAGACATCTACTGCCTGGGTAGAAATGAAATCGAGGTGTAAAAATGTGTGAGGGTTTTATTATGGCAAGTACTTTTACTGTAATGTGCAGATCAGGTGATAGAATAAAAGTGTATGTTTATGGGATAAGTAGCATATTGACCTCATGTGAACACAAAACTCTGCCACAGCTTCTTTTAGCGATTATTAAATATTTACTTAAAAACATGGCAGTACCACATCAGAAATTTATGTTCCCCTTATTTCCCTCATATTGTATAAATCTGAACTGATTCAGACAATGAAATCCAATAATACATGACACGTACAGTAACGTTACAATCAGAAATCAAGTATAGTTGTCGACGGAGCATAACAAATCAACTTAAAAAAATAACAGATACAAAAGATACAAAATAATATCCATTGCGGAAAGTGTAAAATAAAACATTTGTTTCTATCAAATATCAATTTCACATACAATAGATAACTTAAAAAACATTTGTGTTTCTGAAGCAAGAGTTTTAAAACTTTGGCATTAGCTTGATCTTCTTACAAATTCACTTTGTTCTTAAAATGATGACGCTAAAGCCCTAAGTATACATTCGTTTTGACACAAACGCATAGCCTTTCAAATTATACCACACTTAATGGCTGGGCGAACACTAGGGCTGGGTAAAAATATCGATTCATCAATGCATTGCAATTATTTGTTTCTCAATTCAATATCGATTCATCAAATCCTATGAATCGATTCAGCCCAACGGCCAGTGGCGGCGCTGTGGGCAACACTCTAGTGAGAGCGTTCAGCGTTGTATAAGACGCTGTTTTTATCAGAGAATGTTTAAATACCATAGACATCATGATGCCGATCAGAGCGCGCGCTGACACGGAGAAAAGCGTTGTTTAAACTCGACGCGTCCGTTTCTTTTAGTGTCTACGGGCGCGAAGGTGCGCGCGGCAAAAATTAAGCCTTGTTTATACTCGACGCGTCCGCACGAGCGCGAGTCTCCGCTGACTGCGCGCGCCCCTCTCCAAACGGACGAGGCGTTTATACTTGACGCGCTCGCCGTTGTGCTATTCTGTGAAACGACAGGGGGCGACTCGGAGTACTTCTCCTCTAAACCACCAGGAATCAGCAGTGAAGAAGTAGTTTGCCGTTTATTAGTAGTTTATTAATTGCTGATTCATAAAAGAGTAATAAATGCAGTAGGTTTATTGTAGCCTACTTTCACTGCATGTAAACTAAACAACTGAAGCCTTATTGAAGAGTGTTTAAACCTTAATTTCATCAGCAGGGCTTACTTTTGTTATTGTATGCTTATTTTGTAAATGTAACCATTACTTTAGACAAGTGCAAACTGGGTGCTTAATGCAAATGTGTTCCTATTCACAAAATGAGAGGCTTTTATGGTCGCCCATCAATGCAAATGTATCTGTGTATAGAAGGATCATAAACATGCTGGTACAGACGTACCAGTTCGGCTAGATTCGGCTCGAAGTCGTTCATCTTCGGATGCGGCGCCGCGCGCGAAGTTACAAAAAGTGCCGTGCACACCGCCAGGCGAAATGGGGTCTTGCGCACCCAACGCGCACGACCGCCCACACCGCAATGACGTCATTTTTGCTGCGCGTGCTTCGCGCTCTTGCGGACGCGTCGAGTATAAACCAGGCTTGACACGTTGGTTGCGCAAGACCTCATTTCGCATGGCTGTGTGTGTGCAAGGCTTTTTTTTTTTGTAACAGTGCGTGCGGCACCGCATCCGAGGATGAACGACTTCAAGCCCAATCTGCCCGCGCATGTTCAATTGCAGTTCATTGAATTTTTTTTTTTTGTTGTTAAGGATTTGTTTACTGTGTGTGATTCATTTAATGGAAAGCACATTCACTTCTAGTTGTCTTGCTGTTGATTTTAAATAAACATAGAGCAAGTAGCTAATCAGTGTCTGCTCGTTTATTTAAAAAAAGTTGTCCTATAACAGACGAACGTCGCAACGTTCAAAAAACCTGCATGTGCACTAGTTTGATAACAAATGCTTTATTTATATTTAGTTAACATGTTATATGTACTAAAATCAGTGGTGGAAAGTAACTAATTACAAATACTTTCGTTACAGTACTTGAGTAGATTTTTCGATTTTTTCTACTTTCTTGAGTATAATTAAATTGTGGTACTTTTACTCTTACTTGAGTAAAATAAAAATAAAGTATTCAACTTCTCTACATTTATTTTTCATAAAAAGTACAAAGTACTTTGGCAAAGGTGCCGATGGAGCAACAGGGCAAGCTGACATTTGACAGACACTTTTCATACTACTGCGGTGGAGCCCTGCACTTCAGCCAATAACAGACAGAACTGAAGCAGTTCAGCCAATAACAGACAGGTCTGACTCGGGTGCAAAACCAATCAAAACATCCAGTTCGGCTGGGGGGCGGGGCGTTCAAACCGCGCTTTGACATTGAATCACTGGCGCTCGTGTTTTGAATCAGTGGCGCTAACGTTTCAATATTTCAGTGAATGTAAGTTATTATTCTGCTCATATTTAATTATGACAAGTTTGGCAACTACTGAAATGGGTCATACCATTGATAATACCAGAGCACTGAGCAGTTAAAGGCTGAAGTAAATAAAAAAGCTCAGCTCATAACATGGACGCAGTTATAGCATGGACGGAGCAAGATCAATGTAAGTGTCCATAATACATGCACACAGTTCAATTAATGGTAAAGCTCGCCCTGTTTAACAATACAGTTAATCTAAATATAAGAAGCAAACTTTGTACAAAGCTGAAAAAACAGTGAAATAAGATCGCATGATTTATCTGTCAATCAGATGCATGTAATAAGTGTAGTTCATTCCTATAGCAACAGTGGGCTCCCAGCACATTTTCGGTAGGCTACAATGAAAAAAATATAATTTAATTTAACATGTTAACCATACCCCACTTAATTTTTTTTTTTTTACAGGGAATTTTTTATTCATACTGTCACTTTTTTTTTATCGGACCTCTCACTTAACCTTCTTTGCTTTCAATTATGAAATGATTCAAATCAAAACATTTAAATGATCCTCTAAGAGAACCCCTGATATGATTGTAAAGCGCTTTGGGTGTACAGAAGTACATATGAAAGCGCTATATAAATCCCTCATTCATTCACTCATTCATTCATCCTACCTGGACTTACTTTTCAAAATTAGTAGTAAAAAAATGCTCTTGATAACAGAGAAAGCTAGTAGTCTATATGTGGAGCACTTTTATCATGGATGGATGCACTTTTTTGGGCTTCAAAATTTCTCCAGTCATTCACTGCCATTATAAAGCTTGGAAGAGCCAGGTCATTTTTTTTATATAACTCTGATTGTATTCGACTGAAAGCAGAAAGTCATATCTTCTAGGATGTCTTGAGGGAGAGTAAATCATGGACTAATTTTCATTTTTGGGTGAACTAATCCTTTAAAGACATACATCATTCTTCTGAAAATACCTGATAGTTTGATGAACACAGATATATTATAGCTATAATGTGTTTGTCTTCATGTTTCATCAGTCAAAACATCACTATTTGCATGTTATTATATCAATATAAGGCATTTCCTGAAATGTGTAAGTTTAATACTTCTATGCATCAGTACTGGGCCTTCTGAAACAGAGGACATGAGAGTGTTTAGCGCTCCATTTCGCTATCATCTCCCCATTTTGGGTAAAAATAGAAAAATACTAAAGTACTTTGTAACGTAGTTACTTGAGTAGTTTTTAAGCAAACTACTTATTTACTCTTACTTGAGTCATATTATATTTCAGTACTTCTACTTGTACTCAAGTAAATTATTACTTAAGTAGCAATACTTTTACTTAAGTACAATTTGTCAGTACTCTTTCCACCACTGACTAAAATGTTATGAGTTATATCATGATGGAAATGTCGGTAATGTATCCTACATATAGGCACAGTAAATAAGCCAAAGGTTCTCTGATCAGCTGTTCAGTGTTATTTATTGTTGACAAAATAGCACTTTGTAATGTTATATCATCTATGGATGCACTTTGTTTTATGAGTATGCACATTTTGTGCTTCTGTTTACATTTATTTTATAACTTGAATGTATAGGAAGAAAGAAATATACTTTCGACTACAGTTACATGCACTTTAGAGGTGTTAATAAAGCACCTGTTTGTTACAGTTGTGGTTTGTATTCAACACATGTACAATATTGTACAGTTTGTCCTACTAAATAAACCATGACAGGAAATATGATGAGGTCAATAATTTGTACTTAAACATTGGTAATACTGCACACATTATTTAAAAATATACCCAGGCACTTAATTACTTGTGTATTTACTTATTATTGAAACGATATCGAAGCTAATCAATCAATATCGAATCGAATCGAATCGAAGCCTCAAGAATCGAAATCGAATCGAATTGTGAAATTCCTAACAATACCCAGCCCTAGCGAACACTGGCGGTCGATGCATGTCTTCCTGTCTCTGCAATTGTTATAACCCATTAAAAAAGTCTTTAAACTATGGGGTTGGGTGAATCTCTTAACCCCCTCACAGAAAAGCATGTCAATTCTAGCATCTGTTGTTGTTGTCTCTTCTGTTTCTTTTTCAAATCTGAAACGGCCCGAGCCAGTGCAATTAGCGCAACAAATTCAAGGTGCATGCATGCTTATGCTTAAATCTCAATGGTCTTCATGATAGGCTCTGTTAAATTAGCTTCATTAATCTGAAGTACCTCACCTGTTTCCCACATAAATAGAGCTCAAATTTCCCAACAGCTTAAGGACGTAAAGTGGCGTGTAAGTGCAGATCACATAAACCTGCATCTGTGATTAATAATAGATTAAGGATTCAGATTAAGGCTTGTTCTTAAAGGGGTGGTTTACTGCTTTTTTTCTTTGCATGATTGTGTTTATGGGGTGCAATATAACGTATTCGTGGTTTTTCTTTTTTAAAAAGTCTTATTTTTCATAAATTTCACCTTTATTGTAAGCCTCTTTCTCAAGCCTCAAATGATCTTTCTCCGGTCATTTGAACGACCGGTTGACTT
This sequence comes from Chrosomus eos, assembly GCA_036326025.1. Classification (NCBI taxonomy): domain Eukaryota; kingdom Metazoa; phylum Chordata; class Actinopteri; order Cypriniformes; family Leuciscidae; genus Chrosomus; species Chrosomus eos. Next base: position 53,062 of record JAZAVI010001752.1, read on the forward strand.
CCTGATTCTATGAAACCACTCCCTCAGAAACAGGCAGTGGGCTCAGATTGGTTAGTTTGGGCCGGTGTGTTGTGATTGGCTAAACTGCGTAGCGCACGTTGTCCGGAACCGCCACGCTCCTTACCTTTACGGGCGTGAGTTTCATGTGCTCCGGTTAATGTAAATAATGGTGTCGATACTGTCGTATCAGTTTGAGCCCGAATCAGACCCAGAAAGCGACGATGAAGAGAGTCAAGCAGAACCTCCCCAAACACGGCTGTTACAAAACGTTTCTGAATGGTACGTTTTTGAATTATTATTATTCTATTCTTCTATTATTACATAAGAAATTTGATACCCTGTTATACTTGAAAATGCTACTGCTGCTTGTTAGCTTTTTGAGATACGTTTTTATCTTGATTAAACATTTAATACAAATGATTACATGAGTAATACAGTTTTTTAAAGTTATTGTTTTATCGATATAATGAACAACCGTTTAGCTATTAACAAAACTTAGTTTACTCTGTGTATCGTTTTCTTTAGGTGTACATGGCTACTATAAACAAACACTGTTGACATTGATCACGTTCATGATCAAATCGAAAAATTACGTCATAAAGTAGCTATACATGGCAAATACATTTACAAAATCTATATGATTACAAATTCAGGTCCAAAATGTTTGCCATAGAAACACGAAATAGCATAACCAAGTCTATAGACTATGATATAACTGACTATAAAGCCAGCGCTGGCATTTGTTTACGTCCTTGATAAAACGAAACCATTACTTCTAAAATTATACAAATACGTTTAAAAATTATTAAGTCTTACTTACAGGTTGTGGCCCAACAACTGCTGCATCTGGTTTTAACTTTGGAACAGCTTCAGGTTTTAGCAACAGTTTCTTGTGGAATCCAGCATTGAATTGTTGGAGATTCAGGAAGCTGTCTTCAGTGAAATGTGCAACGCTATCTCACGACCAATTCGTATGAATTTGTACGAGTGATTAAAAGCTGGCGAATTCGTATGAATTCATACGACCTCACTCATACGGATTCGTACGATTTGTCTAAACCCACGTGATGGGTAGGGGCGGGGTCAGGGGTAGGTCATTCGTATGAATTCATGCGAATTTGGAAATCGTAAAATACGTACGATTTAGCAAAAATCCTATAAATTCGTACAAATTCGTACGAGTCAGGTCGTATGAATTGTTACGAATTAGCCACTCGTACAAATTCGTATGAATTGGTCGTGAGATCGGGTTGAAATGTGCCGCACAAAGAGCTAAATTACGATTGTAATTGTCAGAAACAGCTGGATGAAAATAACACACTTTCGACAGTATGGCTAGCTCTCCACTGTAACTCTTCCTCTTCGGCAAAGCCGCAGAAATATGCCCATGCCCTTTTTTGCGTATTCCGGAGGGAGGGTTGATGCAAATGTATGGGTTAGTGACGTCTAAAACCCAGCTGTAGTCCCGATCGAGTCGTTTTTGTAGGCATTTACACTTCCTGATTTTTAAAGATGATATCTCTGCTTACATTGAACTTTCAGCGCTGCAACTTTGCAGATAATGTTCATGCACCAACAGCAACATTACACACTATTTAAAATGAAAAAATTGAAATCGCAATCAACCACCCTTTTAAGAACACACGCTTTTATGGCAAATGCAAATCGCGCGTCCTGCATGCTTTTGACGGGTCAGTGTGCAATCAGACTCCTGACCAGGCGAATATTTTGGCTTGCCATACGCATGTGGTGCAGGGTGCAGCGCGCTCGATTTTCCAGGCGAGATGAAAAAGTCTCAACTTTTCAGAGAGTGCTGCAAGCGCACCGCAGGCCATGTGACAAAAACCAACTGGTCAGCTTCGGCCTTTCCGTAACAACTTCGAAAGCTCGGCAGAACAGCTGATCATAGCTGTACTGTGCAGTTTTTATTTCTCATCTCCATAAATATAGCCTATCTAGTAGTAAAGTTAATACAAAATCTAGAAACCCTAGATTCTGGCCCACCTCGACTTAATCCAGGCCCACCCATCTGTCACGTTCTGCATCCGCCACTGATCCAGACACACACGGAAACTCCTCGTAAGTAAAAAAAAAGAAAAAAAAAAGCCTTATCTAGTGCGGCCAAAGAGCGTGCAAGCGAGCACTGAGAACGAGCATGAGACTGGCTGCAGTTTCTCTAACGGCCACTGGTGTCAGTAACGCTTAGATATTTCAGAACTTCCGCAATGCTCCTTTAATGCTAAGTCGGATGTAGCAAATGTATTATGCACAATTTAACTCTCAATACATTACACAATACAGGGCACACTGGAACATCAAATAACAGTATTAAAAACTTTAAAATAGCAATTATATTATCACTTTGCATGAAATAAGACTCAAAAATTGTGTTTGCATTTAGCCTCTAACATCAAATTCAGAAACTGAGAAAATAAGTGTGGACTAACGTTAAGTAGTGCTTTGATTCATTTTTTCACTTTGCAAACTCCATGCAAAAAGAATGCTGTGCATGGAGTGTGGACTCCATGCCGTGTGTGTCTGCTATTTTAAAATTAAAATAATAATAATCTCAAATTGAGCCGGAGGTGGTAAATTCCTAATAATGTAAGTATTTTTTTAGGTATTATAATAAGATACCTAAACTAGGTTGTGCATACAGCTCAACTAAAGCGATCATTATAAAGGTGTTTGAACAACAAAACACATTCACTTGCACATATTTGACAATCGGAATATCAGATATATCCTGCTATTGTTGCTGCTGTGTGACAAGCAGTGAATGACGCGTCTTCATGGGAACCATAAAGTGATACTACAATTGCGCCTGCGCCCCACACTTTGAGAAACGCTGAGCTAACTTAAAGGAGTAGTTCACTTTTTAAAAAACTTATGCTGATAATTTACTCACCCCCATGCCATCCAAGATGTCCATGTCTTTTCTTTTTGTCGAATGAACGAAATGACTCGAAAAAAAAAAGATTTGTTCATTAATTTTGATGAACGAGTTTGAACAGGAGAGTCACGAACGCGCATCACAGAACAGAGCAAGGCGAGCATTTGTGCTCATTTTCATTGTTGGTCGACACAAGCCAAAAAGAGGAAAAATCCTGACCAAACGGAGGTACCCCATTGTTAAGTTAGCTGTTAAAGGATTAGTTCACTTTTAAAAAAACTTTTCCTGATAATTTACTCACCCTCATGTCATCCAAGATGTCCGTGTCTTTCTTTCTTCAGTCGTAAATGAAGGTTTTTGATGAAAACATTCCAGGATTTTTCTCCATATAATGGACTTCAATGGGACCCAAACGGTTCAAGGTCCAAATGACAGTTTCAGTGCAGCTTCAAAGGGCTTTAAACGACACCAGACGATGAATAAGGGTCTTATCTAGCGAAACCATCGTCATTTCAAAATTAATAAAAAAGTTTAAGTTTTATAAGCACAAATGCTAGCCTTGCTCTGTTCTGTGATGTGCGTTCGTGACGTGACCTTTTCAAAGTAATTGCGTATTACGTGACGTCACAAACGCATCACAGAACAGAGCATTTGTGCTTATAAAACTTTTAAAAAATTATTTATTTTTGAAATGACAGATCGACTATTCAAAATAAAATAATAGGCCATCTATGAGTGCCTGGATTTCATAACGCTTTTAAACATGTTTTATGTGTTTGGAATGCGCTCAAGAATGATTGTGGTTTTCTTTGGGATGGGTTTTATTGAATCAAGAAAGTGTGGTTTTCCTTTCACACAATGTTTTTAAATGTCATCTATGTTCTTCCAGAGGATTTGTGCCACCATGATAGATGTGTGTTTGTTTGTTCAGGTTGCTACTTTACCTTCACTGTGCATTTGCAGATGAGGGAAGTCTGAATTTATATATTGATGAACTTTTGTGAACACAAAACTCGGCCACAGCTTCTTTTAGCAGTAATACTGACTGAAAAACATGGCAGTACCACATCAGGGCAAGAAATGACCATTATTTACCTCAGTTCATGTTCAAATTCAAGCCCAAATTGATTCCTCTTTCATGTCGTCTTGTATTTGTATGGACAAATACTCACAAAATTAGGTCAAAATACCAGTCACAGCAAGTATTCATAAACACAGTCGGTTATCTCTCAAGAGAAAAAGGATATGCTTTGTTATAATGGATCCGTGCATTTAGTATTAAAGTGACAGCAGCCTATAAATACCTGCTGTTGTCTATATGTCATTAATGTTAATCAAACTACAAAACACAGCTTTAACAAAGATGAATCTATATTACATTTACGCAGTGAACATAGTTTTATTTTTAATGTATTACATTTCTGTAACTGAAATTAATACTACATTTAGACCTTACTTTATTTGTAACTTTGTTACATTGTATTTGTGCTTGTGATTTATGCATTTGTTCTTATTTTTGCTGACTGTTCACTTGCCTTTAATAATGTTTGGACTTTATTAGTTAGTCTGGTTTTTGATGTGGTATCAGAGTACTTAACGTGTGCTTTAAGTAATAAATGGAAAGGAAATTTACCCCCCACTCCCAAAATATATATTTTTTTCTCGCTGATCTGAAAAACAATCTGATCTGTGAATCAAAAACCGTAATATAATTAGAACTTTGAGTTTTGTGATCCGTTGAACCACTAGAAGGTGGTTGCAGAATGGTGCAGTGAGCATGACTAATTACAAAATAAATAACAGATAAAAACTTATTTTTGTCGCCGTCATAATTTGAATTAATTAAACGTTTATTGTACTATAGCAACAACATTAATATTAAAAACAGCACAATTGAACCATTTCACATTTCCGGGTTTCTCAGAAGCAGACGAGAGATTACATTAAATATATATTCTTTTGTGTTCAAGTTTGCTCAAAAAGAAAAGTGTTTTCATAACTATATATTCTTTTGTGTTCAAGTTTGCTCAAAAAGAAAAAGTGTTTTCATAACTTTAAACAAGAGGGAAAAAACAGATCGATAATGGCAGTCAGAAGAGGGATGTCAATTTTACTGTTACTCCCAAACCCTGACAGAAGCTCGTTTTGTAATTTGATGCAAATGTAATATAATACAACGTATAGTGTTATAAATGTAGCCTGCATGTATAAAATAAAATAAAAACGTTGCAGGATTTTACGACGAAAAAGGCGGAAAAAGTTTTTCGTGAAAAACGATTTCCAGTGAACAGCAGCAGCAGGTGTTTCTGTAACCGGTAGGAGTCGCTGTGACGCTCTTTAATGCGACGGTAAAACCACTGAAGAAAACGAAGGCTTGCCGCTCAGACTGAGGTATGTTGTTTTGTCTGTAGTGATTTATTGAGCTTAAATCAAGCGTTTTCTCGCTGTTTATCCTTAAAACCCTAGTCAACCATTGTCCAACTTATATATTTTTTATTAAAACTGACTCTTAGAAATGAGTAGCCTATCACATCCTGTTTAATATCCGAAAATTTTATATAATTAAATCCATCACTTAATAAGTGTTAGATGATAATATATATATATATATATATATATATATATATATATATATATATATATATATATATATATATATATATATATATATATTTATTATATTTTATAGTCATACTCAAGAAACTAAGCAAATGCACATAAACACGTGCATTTATAATATCTTGATAACCTAATTTTTTATGATTCACAATTACACATTGGTGATAATAACAGAAACTATTTACTGTTTTGCATTTTGGTATTTACCTTTTCCTTTTACAGCAAAACCTTTTTATGTGGTATGTCCTCATCTAACCTCATCTTTTATGATTGGGATGTCTTTTTTAATGGCCAGAAGCAGAAGATCAGATAACTGTTCTATATGAATACTTGCTGGAGCTTTGAATGCATGTTTGCATTGTTGAACTGCCTTTAGCAGCCTCCCTTCGCTCTTTCTTTCTGTCTTTGTCTTCTTTTTTTGTGAAGGCATTGCTTTTTTGTTGTTGTTGTTGTTGTTTTTTTTGGGGGGGGGGGGGGGTGTCTAAGAACGTGGATATGTTGTTCAAGTTGTTAGCAGTAGTAGAAGACTAGTGTCATAATAATGACTTAGTATCAAATAATAATGAAAAACTTTCTCGTAATAATTACTTAAAATATCATAATGAGAAACTTTCTCGTAATAATGACTTAACATCTCATAATAATGAGAAACTTTCTTATAATGAGAAACTTTCTCGAAATAATGACTTAACATCTCATAATAATGAGAAACTTTACCTTTCTTGTCTGTTACCTTGTCCGAGCGGGGCAGTTGTCCCCTCCTCGACAAAACCCTGAAGGTCCCGTTTTAGGACCGTCTTTGCTCAAGATGGAGCTCCAGGGGTGGCAGGCAAATCTGACTTTGGCCCAGGACAGGCAACCCTCCCTGTGTGCTGGCAAGGGAGGTCTAAGAGCATGGAGCTCTGAACCCACTGCAAGTTTTTGGACTTTGTCATTTTTAAGAGCTAGGCATCAGAGTCAAACCTGACATGGGCATTTGAGCTTGATTCGTGCCCAGGGAAGCTGCGCCCTGCCTCACTCCTTAGCCCAACTCACTCCCCAGCCAGTGTGCACCCTCTCCGTCCTGGGTCACAGCCATTGAGGTTCTGGAGGTTTGAACCCACTGCAACTTTAGACTTTGTCATTTTTAAAGCGTGTCTCTTTCAGAGGAAAAATCCCACCATGGGCGTTTGAGATTTATTCGTGCCCAGGAGAGATGCCCCCTGCCTGGGATGCACTTTTCAGAAAAAAATTAGCCCGTCTTTTCCTGGAGGTTTCATGTTTTTCAGAGCTCCACCACGGTGGAGATTGAACTCAATCCCCAGCAAGAGTGCACTCTCTCTGGCTTGGGTCATTGCCTTGAAGGCCCTGGACCTTTGAGACAACCGCAACTTTTTTGACTTTGTCATTTGTAAGAGCTTTACTCCATAGTCAAATCCGCCATGGGCATTTGAGCTTGATTCGTGCTCAGGAAAGCTGCGCCCTGCCTGGGACGCACTTTTCAGAAAAACGAGCCCGTCTTTTTCATCTTTTTCACCCCTTCAGCCCCCCAGAGCCAAGTGCCAGACTCGCAAAACTCAGATAGCCCGTTGCAGGACACCCTTTGCTACGGAAGGTTGTCCAGAACCTGGACGGCCGCCTACGAGCGCATGCATTTTGATGGATGGTGACCAACTGCAAACGTATTTAAACGGCCATAACTCGGCGAAGGCGTGTTGTATCGACGGTAAATTTTTATCGTCTTTAGAACGGGACGAGACCTTTCCAATGAGCCCAACCCCCCATGGGCCCAAAATACAGCGCCCCGAAAGTGAAAAACTCAAACATCTTGTTGGAACCTTCTAGTTGAACTGAACAAATGATATAAATTTCAGAATTTTTGGTGGTGTTTTCGCGGAGATATTAGCCGAAAATCAGCGGAATGCTTTGAGCGGAGTGGAGCGGTGGGGGCGTGGAAGAGGGGCACCTCAGTCGAGGAGGGCAGAGGGGCAGTGGCTCTAGCCACCGGGCCACCCCCCTGTGCACGGCCCTCCGATGTGGAAGATGGCTGTTTTTGTAATGAAATACGATTTTCGAAAGACAATTTGCTGTCTAATTTAACTCCCAGGTCTTTAACTGTATTGTATTCTAAAAGTTCTCTTTCATAGGTTCTCTCAACGCTGCGGAAAGCGCAGTGGGATATTCTCTGAATGTGCCGATTGTCTGAAGCCTTATAGAATCACGCCAATTCATTGGCTGATGGCGTCCGCGCAATATGGCTCCGCCCCGACGCTCTTACGTCGCATCATACGTATTCGCGCGCGCGCCATCTGCTCCTCAGATTTCTCTGCCTTCAGAACGAAGCGGTCACGTTTGCCCTTCGCTCGTGATTTTTCTGAGCTACAATTACTTCTAGGATTATTCTCGGCGCTTCTGCGACTGTTCAAGCGGAACTCTGTTTCTCCTTACGGTGAAGCTGCCATGGATTACAGACGCTGTACTCCGCCATGTGCTCGTTACATCGCTAACGACGACCCACACAGTAAGTGCGTTAAATGTTTGGGTTTTTCACATGCGCGTGAGGCAGTTATAGGATCGTCTAAATGCAAATTCTGTGAAAATTTGTTGCTCAAAACCCTCAAATTGCGGCTCGCGGTCTTTGAGAGGGAATCATTCGTCTCCCCCTGTCGCGCTCCCGAGGCCTCTCGAGGATTCGCGACCTGGGGTTCGGATGTAGAGCTTGAGGATGCGGAGTTCGAGCAGACGAGCCCCGCTCTTTCTCTCCCTCCCTCCCCTCGGCACGCGCGAGACATGCCAGTCGAATTTTCACACGATTATTTGCGCCCCAGCCCGGGAGCACGCGACGCGGTTTCTTTCGGGCTGGAGGATATACTTTTTACCGAGGCTTCCGACTCCGAGGATTTCGGGCCTACTCTCGCCGACGAGGTTATTCCGCCGAGCGGCCAGGAAGCGCGGCCTACTGTGGCCTACGCGGAGCTCGTTGACGTGCTTTCGCGCGCTACGGAGAAGCTCACTATTGATTGGCCCGACGAGCCACGTGAGTCTCAGTCGTCGAAACTCGACGAAAGGCTTCTCAGTGGCCCTAATTCTAGGCCTCAACGGAGGAAGCTGCCATTTTTCAGTGATCTGCATCATGAGATCTCCAGATCCTGGAAGCAGCCTTTCTCTTCGCGCCTCACTAATGCGGCTGCTGCTGATTTCACCAACCTGGTAGGTTCTGTGGAACAGGGCTATTCCGCCATTCCGGCGATTGAGGAAACTTTAGCCGACCATCTTGCTCCGTCGTCTGCGCCGTCCTGGAAGTCGCGCCCCCTTCTCCCTTCTAAAGCATGTAGGACTACTTCCTCTCTGATTGGGAAATCCTACATGGCGGCTGGGCAGGCAGGCATGACCCTGCACACTATGGCCATTCTTCAGGCCTACCAGGCGGACGTCCTGAAGGAAATGGACGAGGGTGACGGTGTGACCCCTGAAGCGGTCAAGGAGCTTCGTAAGGCTACGGATTTAGCCTTAAGAGCCACCAAGCATACCGCACGTGCTATAGGTCGCTCTATGGCTGGTTCTGTTGCGGTGGAGCGCCACTTGTGGCTTAATCTCACGGAGATCCGTGATAAAGAGAAGGTTTTCCTCTTGGACGCCCCCATTTCTCAAACAGGGTTGTTTGGTGAGGCGGTCAACACAGTGGTTGAGAAATTCCGCTCCTCCAAATCCCAATCGGCCGCGTTCAGACAGTTCATGCCCAGGAGGGCTAGGGAACCTTCTGCTCCCCCCCCGGTGCGACCCAGAGAACGTCCCTCTCATAGACCGGAGTTCTCTTCCAGAAGAAGCGAACCAGGGCATCCCCCACCTGCCACGGTTTGGGGAGCCCGCGGTCGCCCGTTTCCCCGTCAACGGCCTCACAAGCGCCTCCAGTTGAAGCGGTCCGACAAACCGACTGCTCCGGCGGCGCAGAGCCGTTCCTGACCCTCCGGTCAGAAAAAGGAGAGCTCCTCTGGTTCCTCAGGGTTGGGTCAGACCGCGCAAGCGTTTCTGCCCACCTCCCAGCTCTCCTTTCCTTGCGCTGTCACCTTCGCCACTCAAAGTGTCTCGAAGTGCAGGCCATATTTCACCTTCTCTACTCAGTCTGGTGCGGGAGGAAGGAGACGCTTTCGGCTTTCTCCCCTCACCCCCCACGCTCTCTATAACTACCGGCCGCATCCTCGGAGGCACTTTCCGTTTTCCTCCGAAGCAGGAGGACCTGGTCACCATGACCCCTATCTCGATGCCTCCCATCACGTGCCAGGACGCCGAGGGCCCTCCTGCACAGTCAACCTCTTTACCCCAGGAGCGTCAACACGGCACCCTTACTCAGGTATGTCGTCTGCATTACAACATCCCTCCTCCTCTGTCACATTTCCTACCAGAGTGGGAACGCTTACCAGGGGTATCGTCCTGGGTTCTTCGCACAATTCGGTTCGGCTACACTCTTCAGTTTTGCCGCAATCCCCCCTGTTTCAACGGGGTGTTTCCTACTGTAGTAGACAGCGCCGCTCAGGCTTCTGTACTGCAGCAGGAAATCTCTTCCCTCCTTCTCAAAGGAGCAATAGAGGAGATTACTCCAGGGGAAACCGAGCGGGGCTTTTACAGCCGTTACTTCCTGGTCCCGAAGAAGGGCGGCGGTTTGCGTCCCATACTGGACCTCCGCCGGCTGAACTTCGCCCTTTACAAAGGGAAATTCAAGATGTTGACGCTGAAAGCTATCATATCTCAGATTCGGCCAGGGGATTGGTTCGTGACGATAGACCTAAAGGATGCTTATTTTCACATCCAGGTTGTACAGCGACACAGGCAATTCCTCAGGTTCGCCGTTGGAGAAAGGGCGTTCCAGTACAGGGTCCTTCCCTTCGGCCTATCTCTAGCTCCAAGGACATTCACAAAGTGCATGGATGCAGCTCTGGCCCCATTGCGGCTCCAGGGCATCCGTGTTCTAAATTACCTGGACGATTGGCTCATTTTAGCCCAATCCAGGGAGCTAGTGGCCCACCACAGAGACGTCGTTCTGAGTCATATCCAGTCTCTCGGTTTGAGGTTGAACTCGGAGAAGAGTGTTCTTGCTCCGGCTCAAAGCACCGTTTTCTTGGGGGTGAACATGGATTCCGTTCTCATGCAGGCCCGTTTGGCCCCTGCACGGATTTCCAGCTTGACGACATGCTTGGCTCGTTTTTCACTAGGCCATCATGTGTCTGTGGGCACCTGCCGCAGGATGCTGGGCCTTATGGCTGCGGCCTCCTCCGTGCTACCGCTGGGCCTACTCCACATGAGACCCTTCATGTGGTGGGTGAAACTCTCAGGGGTTCGACCCTCCGGGTCAACCCTTCGCCTACTGAAGGTATCGCGCAGTTGCTTTCGAGCCCTGTCAGTTTGGCGGGACCCTCTTTTTCTTCGGAAAGGGGTCAGCATGGGTGCGGTATCTCGTCGCCAGATGATTACGACGGATGCCTCTCTCACCGGCTGGGGAGCGGTTTTCGAGGGCAGACCAGCGTGTGGGGTCTGGACCGGAGAGGCTCTCTCCTGGCACATAAACTGCCTGGAGTTAAGGGCCGTTTTTCTGGCTCTGCTTCATTTCCTCCCTCTTCTGGAGGGTCACCATGTCATTGTCAGAACGGACAATATGGCAGTGGTGTCTCATGTGAACCGGCAGGGAGGTTCTCGGTCGCGCACCCTAGACAGGCATGCGCGTCACCTTCTCCTGTGGTCTCAGAGCAGATTCCTATCTCTAAGAGCGGTTCATGTCCCAGGGGTTCTGAACCTCGCAGCAGATTTTCTGTCGAGACAGAAACTCCGATCGGGAGAATGGATGTTGAACCGCCAGACGATGGCTCTAATCTGGAAGGTTTTTGGAGAGGCGGAGGTGGACCTCTTTGCATCTCAAGAGTCATCCCAATGCCCTCTTTGGTTCTCCCTGAGTCCCCCGGCCCCATTGGGGATAGATGCGTTCGCTTACCCTTGGCCAACGCAGAAACTCTATGCCTTCCCGCCCATCAAACTGATCCCGGCGGTCTTGGCCAGAGTGAGAGAGAGCGGAGTCCGCCTCCTCCTGGTAGCTCCGTTCTGGCCATCTCAGCCATGGTTTTCGGAGCTAGTTCCTCTACTGGAGTCTCCCCCCTGGAGGATCCCGGTCAGGGAAGATCTGCTGTCCCAGCTACAGGGCAGGATATGGCATCCTCGCCCAGACATGTGGAAGCTGTATGTTTGGCCGATCAGAGGCCGTTAGCATTAAGCTCTGGTCTCCCAACTGACGTTCAGGAGACTATTGCGAGTGCTAGAGCTCCTTCTACAAGGAGATTATATTCTTCCAAATGGAAGGTTTTTGAGACTTGGTGTTTAGCACATGATAAGAGCCCAGTTAACTGCCCTGCTGGTTCAGTACTGGAATTCCTGCAGGAGAAGTTTGCGGCTGGAGCAGCCGCTACCACTCTCAGAGTTTATGTCGCGGCTATTGCAGCGCATAGGGAATCGGATGAGATTCCCCTAGGCAAATTAAGGTTAGTTTCTGCCTTTATGCGTGGGGTGAAGCGCCTGAAACCGGCTCGCTCCCCTAGAGTCCCCTCATGGGATCTTTCTGTTGTCCTAGAGGGTTTGACGAAAGCCCCCTTTGAGCCCTTGGAGTCAGCTCCGGATAGGATTCTGACTCTTAAGGTTTCTCTTTTGTTAGCTTTGTCCTCATTAAAGCGGGTGGGAGACTTACAAGCTCTTTCTGTTAGCGAGTCCTGCTTGGACTTTGCCCCTGGCCTGGTCAAAGTTTCCTTGAGGCCGAGACCAGGGTATGTCCCCAAGGTTCTTTCCTCGAGTTTCCGCTCTCAGGTAGTTAACCTTAATGCTTTCCACCCTCCTCCATTTTCATCTGAGGAAGATAGGGAGCTTAACTTGCTCTGCCCAGTTCGTTCTCTTAAGATATATGTAGACCGCTCAGGCGGTTGGAGGAAATCTAACCAGCTTCTGGTTTGTTTCGGTGCTAGCCGCCGTGGGCTTGCTGCATCGAAGCAGAGGATTTCTCACTGGGTCACAGAGGCTATCTCGTTGGCTTATGGGGTGCGTGGCTTGCCTTCACCTCTTAACATTAGAGCACATTCCACCAGAAGTGTAGCATCTTCTCAAGCTCTTTTCAGAGGAGCACTTTTGGAGGATATTTGCGTTGCGGCAGGCTGGTCCTCTCCGCATACTTTTGTAAGGTTCTATAGCTTGGATCTTGACATGACCCCGGGTTCCCAGGTTCTTTCTGTTTGAACTCGTTTCGGTCGTTGTCTCTTTTATCTACCAGTCATAAAAGCGCTCTAGCTTGGCGAGTTTGGTAGTCCGTTCCCACTGCGCTTTCCGCAGCGTTGAGAGAACCTATGAAAGAGAACGTCTCTGGTTACTTACGTAACCTATGTTCTCTGAATAGGGAACGAGACGCTGCGTTAGCGGCCAAGCTCCTCGCGCTGCTGACAGTTTCTTTTCGGCAGAGAAATCTGAGGAGCAGATGGCGCGCGCGCGCGAATACGTATGATGCGACGTAAGAGCGTCGGGGCGGAGCCATATTGCGCGGACGCCATCAGCCAATGAATTGGCGTGATTCTATAAGGCTTCAGACAATCGGCACATTCAGAGAATATCCCACTGCGCTTTCCGCAGCGTCTCGTTCCCTATTCAGAGAACATAGGTTACGTAAGTAACCAGAGACGATTCTGTGAGATGTTTTTGGTCCAATAAGTAATACCTCAGTCTTATCTGAATTTAATAGAAGAAAATGACATGTCATCCAGTATTTTATGTCTTTAACACACTCAGTAATTTCATCACGACCAGATTAAACTTCTAAAATATTTGACAGATTATCATCGACATAATAAAAATGATGCAGCAGTATTGCACAACTAAGTCTTCTTCCTGTCCTATAGTTGTAAAGCACTGCAATTGTTCGTGAGGGGCGATACTTGAGGCTGAATCTGAAAATGCTGTCAAGGTTGTTCATTTACAATTGTATTTCTGATGCTTTCGATTTTCTCAGTAAAGAAATTCATAGTCATTACAATTAAACTGTGATGGAATATTCAGTTAAGGTAACGTAAGTTTATTTAAAAACCCCAGCGTTAAATCCACACTCCTCGGAGTTTATTTCAGTCCACACTCAAAATTTGACGAGTCGTAGTTTTCAGTTTAATTGCAAGACCGCTCCGCTTGCCACGGCGCCTACGGCGTTTCCTCAATGTAAGAAGAGGCCGTCGACGCAGGTATTCAGGGAAATCCGACAGAAACGGTGGAGGATATGAACCAGAGACATCCGAGACAGCGTAGTTGAAGTCCAAAACTGCTTTTCTAATCTCTATCAGAGATTGCCGGTCGTATATAAGTGTGTCTGAGTGATAATAAGCTAAAATTTTATTAAAAAATGACCACAGCACCAGGAACAACAGACGTAATGCAAAACACAAAGGCGCCGCCATGTGATCCTCTCGATTATTTGTTTGTTTCTTTAAAATCAATGAGAGACTGGCCAGCAGGGTCAAAACCGGGTCAACAGTGTCAAAACCAAAGAATATGAAAGGCATTCTCAGAAATGCAGTATGACACTAGGCAATACTTCTTTGCTTGTCTGGCAGTTACAACTCAGTTACAGCAGCCCAAACAAAATCTAATATAAAGTCAAGGAGGGTCAAGAGCCCAACTAAAACACACACTGATCATCATTAGGGATGCACCGAAATGAAAATTCTTGGCCGAAACCGAAAAAGAGGAAACCAAGGCCGAAAACCGAAACACCGAAAGAAATTATGCCAATTATTACCATTGCATTTATGGCCATGACTGTGTACTAACTTTACTAAAACCAAGGCATTGCAATTGCATAAATTAATATTAAAGTTTCAAAGAATAAATCAATTACAAATTATGTGTTTATTTAGAACATTGCAACAATGCACGGTATAAAATAAAATTCAAAGTAAAATGTTTATATTGACCCCACTTATGTGTACATTAAATAATAATGCACAGGCCTACTGGCCTGCAAAAAGGTTTTAAAATTAAATGTTCTCATAAAAAAAAACAAAGTGCATTTAGGTAGTGCATTTACATTTTTTCTCTATAGGACTACTACAAGAAAGTGCATTCAGAACAAGTGCAACTGCTTAAAGATACAACATTTTCTCAACATAATAGTGTATCAAAACAAAGACTGCCATAGCCAATATGTTATCTGTAGAAATTTAACAACAACAAATGCACCAAGAACTGCAGATGTTCAAAGTGGATAATAAATATTTAAACACTAGACAAGCCCATTCTACTTCTTGAGGTAAAGTGGCAGGTTTTTCTTGATGAAGAGTAGCTTCTCTGCTTTATCACAGTGAAGTCTGTTCCTCTTCTCATCGAGAACATGAGCTGCTGCACTGAACAGTCTCTCGCTGTCAGTGCTTGTGCAAGGAGCAGACAAGTACTTGCGTGCCATCTTTGCCAGGTCAGGAAAGCGGCCGTGATTACTTCTCCAGTAGGCAAGACGGTTATCACTTCTGGGGATGGGGACTTCAGACAGATAACCATCTAGCTGTTGAGCAGTTGAGCTTGTCATCTGCCTGACATTTGAGAAACATTTGAGAGAATGTATTTAAATAGGGCCAGTGCATAAATATATATATATTTTTTTATCAAATTAAAAAAAATATCTAGCAGAAATATGGCTACAATCTGATACAGATATACAATCACATATTTTGCCTACGAACAGAATAACCTACCTATTATTTGAGGCACTTTCTTGCAGGATTTCACTGAACATATCAGACAACGAGGGTGCATGCCCCTCATCTGGTGCAGAGAGACGAGTCTTTTTTTCTGCGCTCTGATCTCCGTGCGCTGCTCCGTCTTCACGCGGGTTCCCCGCATCCATCATTGCCTGGATAATTTCTCGTGCGCGCTGCTTTATTTCCGCATCCAAGTAATGGTCTTTATAACGCGGATCAAGTACAGTCGCGATGAAGTGCAGAGGATCCGAATAGATCTCAGTGAAACGTGTGCTGACAGACTCTAAGAGTGTACTTTTCATAGTTTTCACTCCGTGGTCCGTCTCAACCTCTTTGCTTAGGAGACGCTTTAGTGCTGCGATTAGAGGAATGACGTCCGCTACAGATGCATCAGAGGAGCTGATCTCTTTGGTTAGCTGCTCAAAGGGGGCAAGTAGAGAGATAATGTTCTCTATTAAGACCCACTGGTGTGAAGTGAATGTCGCGGGGAGCTCGTGGTCTGCGCTATATGCAGCTAAGACTCGCTTTTGCGCAAAGAGGCTTTGCAACATGTAAAAAGTGCTATTCCAACGCGTACTCACGTCTTGCTGGAACCGTTTTATTGGTGCTCCAAACTGATCTTGCATAGACTGCAAGCGGGAATAGGCCAGCTGCGAATGTTTAAAGTGGCCCACAATTCTTCTGCCTATAGCCAGTACGTCTTTTACGCTGCGTTGAGACAACACTCCCTCATTCACAGCCAGATGTAGTGTGTGGGCCATGCACCGTATTCCCTTCAACTGGCTGTCTTTTATCGCTTTTGTCATATTTCTTGCATTGTCACTGACAATGACATGCACTTTAGCTTGGTCAATATGCCAGGTGTCGAACATATTGGCGAATGCATCAAAAATGGCTGCTGCTGTATGTGACCCTCGAAACTCTTGTGAATGGAGCAGAATCTTTTGCAGCTGGAAATCAGCGTTGATCCATTGTGCAGTTAGACTGAGCATACTGGTAATGCTGACGTCTGAGCTCCATATGTCTGTCGTGAAACTGATTACTGAATTATCTGCAGCTATATGCTCACGGACGTGAGTTGCAACCACATTAAACAGCTCAGGTAAACACACCTCTGAGAAATGTCGTCTGCTCGGCATGACATAACGGGGCTCAATGTGCTCGATCAGCCTACGAAATCCCACATCTTCTACGACAGAGAATGGCTGATCATCTAAGGCAATAAATTCCATAAGCTTTTGTGTAATGCCCTTTGCCTTGCCACTATCACTGGGAAACTTCCTAGCCTTTTCAAAAACGTCCGCCACAGACACACTCACTCCGGGTGTGCTCAGAGGAGTTTTTCTTTTCTGTGCCGCGTTCCTCTCAAATTCACTGTAGCGATCGAAATGTTTCGATCTCAGGTGATAAATTAAACCCGACGTGGAGAACGTCTTTGCAGATGCACCCCCTCTGGAAATTTCGGCGTTACACGTTTTAAAAATCGCTGTCCGTGGGTCTTTGTCAGATACAGCGAAATACGTCCACACAGCAGACATGTTGCTTCAGACAAGCACGTGCGGGTCGCGGTTTCTGTTTGCGTCATCACAACATTTCGGCCGTATTGTTTCGGTGATAAAAGTATTTCGGCCGAAAACCGAAAATGCACTTTTTGGCCATTTTCGGCCGAAAATTTTCGGTGGCCGAATATTCGGTGCATCCCTAATCATCATAATGGTTACTTACACACAGTGACTCTTTCTGTCAGTTATTCTGCTTGTTGACAGCAGGTGTTCATCACTAATGCTCAATCATCACTCAATTAATCATCTCATTAACACAATTCTAAAGACCTCTAAATGAGTTTTCCATTTGCACTCTAGGTTTCTCTCTTGATCATCATATAAAAAGAAAAATTTTGAGTTTGATCAGTCTGTTATAAATTTGTCTTGTAATAATAATGACGATTTTTGTCTTCAGATGTTGACCATGAGATCGCAGATGGATGTGATCTGCTGTAAATCAGTAGGAACGGATCTGTCCATGCTGGATATTGAGGATTTCATCACTGAAATCTGTCAGCTGAAGAAAGAGGTGGCGTCACTGGAGGCAAAGCTGAGAGAAAGAGGAGACAAACCCAACAGAGAGGTGTGTATTTGATTCATTTGAATAACCTGTCAGTTTGTCAAATGAAATGAGGCCTCTTTTAACCAATTAAGATTCCAAGTAAAAGTCATGAGCCCAATGTCAGAGTCAGCTAATATTTGTTGTGTTTTGTACTGTCAGAATTCGGTCTGGAGCATCAGAGATCAGAGATCCAGAGACACACAGGACTCAGAGCTCAGCCTCACTTTACTGTGTTATACTGACGCTCAAGATCATGGATCCGCTGATCAAACCTCTGACTGTAACACTGGAGAACAGCAGATGAAGATGTGCTCCGTCAAACTGGAGGACTGCAGGAACCTGATAGAGAGACGAGGAGAAGAAACCACAGCAGAGGAACAACAACAGAGCCATGAGGAGGAGGAGGATGAGATTGACTATGTTGAGGATGATGCGATTAAGGGTGAGGATGATGGGACAGAAGCTCAAGATTCGCTCTGGAGTGTCAGAAATCAGAGATCCAGAGACACACAGGACTCAGAGATCAACTGCAGTTTCCTCTGTTATACTGACGCTCAGGATCATGGATCCGCTGATCAAACCTCTGACTGTAACGCTGGAGAACAGCAGATGAAGATGTGCTCCGTCAAACTGGAGGACTGCAGGAACCTGATAGAGAGACGAGGAGAAGAAACCACAGCAGAGGAACAACAACAGAGCTTTAAGGAGGAGGAGGATGACTATAATGAGGTTGATGAAAATCAGAATAATGATGATGAGTTTTTTCCTGCAGGTGTGTTTCTTTCATGACATTTTGTTGTTTTTCATGACACTTGAATGTAATTCACTGGTCATTCAGCAGAGACTGTAGGATCAGGTTCAATATTGGCTGTTGGTCTCTGATGATGAGGTTTGACAGCAGATCATATGAGGAATTTGGGAACATAATGGCAAATTCTAGTAAGGCAGGAAAAATATTGGGGAAAAATCATGATTGTAACTTAGGAAGTGCTAAGTTGAGTTTGTTTGTTGAGCTGCATGATTTGGCCAAAATGGGGGGCAAGTGTTGCATTTCCAAATCCACTTTAGGTGAGAGTTTATTTAATTAACTTACAGCCTTTGCGAATTGATAACTGCAATGTGGTTTTGCAGTTTTGATTTTATTAATCGTTAATCCCTTGAAGTTTGGCTAATAGAGGAAAATTACAGAATTTATGTATGATGCGTGACTGGTACATTAACACTTTGATTGCGTTTTAAATTTCAAAATTGTATTTCCATTTCATTCCTTTCAGATGAGAATGGCGGTTCATCTACTGATGGAGATGAAGAAACGGCCTCGCTATCAAAAGATCAGCTGACGGCCAAGAGTTTCTCCTGCGTAACCTGTGGGAAAACCATGAGCTCACAGGGACATTTAGCGAGACATGAGAAAACACACACAGAACAGAAAGACTTCACCTGCAAGAGATGCAACATCAGCTTTACAACCTTAGAAGAGCAGAGACGTCATTCAAAAGAGCACAGCGTGAAGAAGGAGTTTCACTGCGAACAGTGCGGGAAGGATTTTTTCATTTATAAGTGTCTAAAAGCTCACATGAAGATTCACACGGGCGAAAAGCGTTTTCACTGCAGCGAGTGCAAAAAGTATTTCATCACCAAAGGGAATCTTGATGCTCACATGCGAATCCACACGGGTGAAAAGCCGTACAAGTGCCCTCACTGCGAGAAGAGTTACAACCATGGATCCCATCTGACGATCCATTTGCGCGTTCACACCAATGAGAGGCCGTACCAGTGCACCGAATGTGGGAAAACCTTTAAAGCCGGAAGTTGTCTATGGTCACACCAAAAAATACACTCTGAGGAAAAACCATATCAGTGTTCACACTGTGATAATCGATTCCGTCACAAATCTTCTTTAACTTCTCATGAGAGGATTCACAGCGATGAGAGGCCCTACAAGTGCAATGAATGCGGGAGAACCTTTAAAGATTTACGTTCCCTAAGGCCACACCGAAAATTACACTCTGAAAAAACGCATCAGTGTTCAAACTGTGATAAACGTTTCCATAGTAAATTCTCCCTGATATCCCATGAGAGGATTCACACCGGAGAGAAACCGTACCTGTGCTCCTACTGCGGGAAGAGCTTCTTTAATCCAAGTACTCTCAAAAGTCATCAGATGCTCCACACTGGAGAAAGACCGTATCACTGTAGTGATTGTGGGAAGAGTTTCAAACATAACAGTAACTTAGTGTTGCACCAGAGGATTCATACAGGAGAAAGACCATTTAAATGCTCATATTGTGGTAAACATTTGTTGGATCACATGTCCTGAAGGTCCATGAGCGAGTTCATACAGGAGAGAAGCCTTACCGCTGCTCCATCTGTGACAAGAGATTCGCTTATTTAGGTAGTTTTCAGACCCACCAGAAGAAACATGCTAAAGAACAAACTGCTCCTGAATCATCCTAGTGTCTTTTCACCAGTAAATCTAGATAAAAGTCTCATTGAGCTCATCCTGAAACTGTACATTGAGCTCTTTCTGCCAGTAGGAGGCAGTGTCACATTAAGAATTCATGTGGATTAGAAGTACAGATGGATAGAGTTAATGCTGTGACTGCAGTGTTTGACAGAGTAGGACAATGTTTGTGTCTGAGATCGCCCCAATACCCTTAAATAGGGCACTATTTGAGGGTACATCCATTTTGTAGTGGTGTCCGAAACTATAGTGGACATTATTAAGTGCACTCATTCAATTCCACAATGCACCACAATGAGTGTACAACTGATGTACTCTCAACAGCTAAAGATACTCATATTGCACTGTGAGGATCATGCCGAATAAATTCCTGCATCTATCCAGAAGATGGTGCCCCAACTCAATCATCCATCCATTTTCCAAAACGCTGGTCCAATGTGGCGACAGCATAATATCATACAGGTATGAATTCCTTAATTGATTATTAAATTGTTTAAATAAGGTTTATACATGGCTTCCATGACAGAGTTTGAGATAAATCCTTTCATCCTTGCACAAACTATTATATTTACCAAATTCACCCACTCGTTTTTATTCAATCCTACACTGAACTACACTCCCCTAAAGGATTATTAGGAACACCATACTGATACTGTGTTTGACCCCCTTTCGCCTTCAGAACTGCCTTAATTCTATGTGGCATTGATTTAACAAGGTGCTGATAGCATTCTTTAGAAATGTTGGCCCATATTGATAGGATAGTATCTTGCAGTTGATGGAGATTTGTGGGATGCACATCCAGGGCACGAAGCTCCCGTTCCACCACATCCCAAAGATGCTCTATTGGTATTTTAGAGAAAGGACCACAGGGCTTAGGAGGCTATAGTTCTCGCCCTGGAGCGTCGGTCAGAACGCAGGAAAGGAGGCAGGAATCAGATTGAACGTTCGTCATCAGAGTCCCGCTCCTCTTCCGATGAAACTGTGAACTCGTCGTCACTATCCAGGACGAGCTGAAGAGCTTCCTCGCCGGTGTAGCGTACCATCTTTCAAACGCGCAGGGAAGTGAATGAAGGTAATGTTTAAACTTGCTGCTTTTAAGGCATTTGCCTGGGGGCGTTTATCTATTTTGCATAGATCACCTCACACAGTATCTTATGAATAGGGCGTTCTGCGAGTGGGTGTGAACACATTAAAGTTAATTAGGTGAGACAGGAGAAACTGTAGTTCTCTTTAGTTTCATACAGATTACATTGCATGAGAATATTTGTTTTAAATGTCGATTGTTTTATTTAAAAGTAGAAATATAAAGCTTTATTTAGATGTGTGTTTCATGTTTGTGTGATAAGTATTAGCCGAGTTTCAGTAGATTTTCCAGACTTGTTTCAGAAAGATTTTTGCAGAGACAGAGTGAGCTGAAAGCGCACCCTATTTATTTTATTTATTTTACAAAAACACAAGGTTTTGATGATAATGTGAGTGTACACAAAAAAAAGAAGACCCTCTATAGTTTATAATCATGTATTGATTTTATTTATCTGACCAAAAATGACGAAGTATATTATGTCTAAGTTGCTGCTATGTGAAAAAAATCTGCCAAAACGCGTGGACGCGGTTTTCGACCCCTAAGGGTTAATGTCCAACACAAACACTGCACCGCGACTTCTAGAACAGTCTTTCTTTGGAGAGCACAGCTGTTTATATCACGCACATTTCTCATGCGCAATCACTTCCAGCGCATCCACTAATGGCCACTAGATGGCACCTTTTTGTGCTACCTTTGTAACAATTGGGTTGAGATCTGGTGACTGGGGGCCATTTTAGTACAGTGAACTCATTGTCGTGTTCAAGAAACCAATTTGAAATGATTCGAGCTTTGTGACATGGTGCATTATCCTGCTGGAAGTAGCCATCAGAGGATGGGTACATGGTGGCCATAAAGGGATGGACATGGTCAGAAACAATGCTCAGGTAGGCCGTGGCATTTAAACGATGCCCAATTGGCACTAAGGGACCTAAAGTGGGCTAAGAAAACATCCCCCACACCATTACACCACAACCACCAGCCTGCACAGTGGTAACAAGGCATGATGGATCCATGTTCTCATTCTGTTTACGCCAAATTCTGACTCTACCATCTGAACGTCTCAACAGAAATCGAGACTCACCAGACCAGGCAACATTTTTCCAGTCTTCAACAGTCCAATTTTGGTGAGCTCTTGCAAATCGTAGCCTCTTTTTCCTATTTGTAGTGGAGATGAGTGGTACCCGGTGGGGTCTTCTGCTGTTGTAGCCCATCCGCCTCAAGATTGTGCGTGTTGTGGCTTCACAAATGCTTTGCTGCATACCTCGGTTGTAACGAGTGGTTATTTCAGTCAAAGTTGCTCTTCTATCAGCTTGAATCAGTCGGCCCATTCTCCTCTGACCTCTAGCATCAACAAGGCATTTTCGCCCACAGGACTGACGCATACTGGATGTTTTTCCCTTTTCACACCATTCTTTGTAAACCCTAGAAATGGTTGTGAAAGCAGATTGTGAAATACTCAGACTCAACCATGCCATGCTGAAAATAGCTTAAATCACATTTCTTTCCCATTCTGACATTCATTTTGGAGTTCAGGAGATTGTCTTGACCAGGACCACACCCCTAAATGCATTGAAGCAACTGCCATGTGATTGGTTGATTAGATAATTGCATTAATGAGAAATTGAATTCCTAATAATCCTTTAGGTGAGTGTATATTAGTGGACTAATGTAGAGAATAATGAATGGGTTTATGGGGCCGATTTCGAACACAACCAATGTTTTTTTTTTCTTGAGGTTGACAACTAGTACTATTAAAAATAATATAGTATTCCATGTCATTGTTGATGATCTATGTGCTTAAGGATGCATGAAAGAGATTAAAGTGAGACTGCCATTTGCACCCACTTTGTTTGTTTTTATTGTTGCATGTTCCCTTTTGATTCAGCTCACTTCGTCATTGCGTTGCCAACGCTTATGGGGAAACCCTTCCTCCAAATACTACTGAAGCCTTATTCAATCACGCCAGTAACACTGGCCAATGACATTCAAGCGTGCCAAATATGAGAAGGGCTTCCTCTCTATATAATACGCCGCCTGGATATAATCCATTCAGAATCTTTTCCTTCAGTCAACCTTCTGAAAGGCCAGAAGCCTATCAAGACTACTTCGGACAAGGATGACCTCTCGCGATTGCCTCTCCTGTGCAGAGCCAATCGAATCTTCGGATGGCCTCGAGTTGTGTGTCTTCTGTCTGAGTCGTGCTTGGGGGGTCGGACTACTCCCTCAGTGGAGATATGAGCCTCTGGAGTCTCAGGTTCTGTCGCCCTCGTCCAAGGTGAAGAACTTGCCCAAGTCTCTCTCGAGCCGAGGACAGAAGTCCTGCAGGCTTCTGATGAGGACCTCTCAAGGTCAGGTGATGAGCTCGTGCCGGATCAGCCTCCATGTGCCTCTCACCTCCTGTTGCAGTTCCAGTGCGCTTTATAACCGCTGATGTCTGCCCCTCCCCGACGTGACGGATATGGTGTCCTTCTGAGCCACGTAAGGTGATGAGTATGATGGCATTTCGGTGGCAGGGTCTCCAAACGACGAGTGGTCCAACAGCCTGCTGGATTAATTGCTCCCCACGGCAGCAACGGGAGGAGACCTCCATCATAGTGATGTCGAGCTCCTATGTGTCCTGTCCACGGCAGTTGATGAGCTCGGTTTAGAGTGGGCGCCTCCTGCTGAGCCGACCAGAAGCCGTCTGGACGATTGGTTCCTCCAGTCGGACCGCAGCTGTAAAAACACCCCTTGGAGACCCGGTACCTATTTTCCAGAGATTCACAACGAAATATCAAAGTCATAGAACATGCTGCTCACGAGTTGAATGCACAATCCTGGATCCTCCGTCCTGTCTTCTGTGGAAGGCGCTGACTGAGTGGGTTGTGGTTCCTTTAGAACCAATGAGGTTCATTCTCGTGTTACGCAGCACCTTTGAGTTTCCTCAAGAACCAATGAGGTTCATTCTCGTGTTACGCAGCACCTTTGAGTTTCCTCAAGAACCAATGAGGTTCATTCTTGTGTTACGCAGCACGTTTGAGCTTCAGCAAGAACCAATGAGGTTCATTCTCGTGTTACGCATCACGTTTGAGCTTCAGCAAGAACCATTAAGGTTCATTCTCGTGTTACGCAGCACGTTTGAGCTTCAGCAAGAACCAATGAGGCTCATTCTCGTGTTACGCATCACGTTTGAGCTTCAGCAAGAACCAATGAGGTTCATTCTCCTGTAACGCATCACGTTTGAGCTTCAGCAAGAACCAATGAGGTTCATTCTCGTGTTACGCATCACGTTTGAGCTTCAGCAAGAACCAATGAGGTTCATTCTCGTGTTACGCATCACGTTTGAGCTTCAGCAAGAACCATTAAGGTTCATTCTCGTGTTACGCAGCACTTTTGAGCTTCAGCAAGAACCAATGAGGTTCATTCTCCTGTAACGCATCACGTTTGAGCTTCAGCAAGAACCAATGAGGTTCATTCTCGTGTTACGCATCACGTTTGAGCTTCAGCAAGAACCAATGAGGTTCATTCTCGTGTTACGCATCACATTTGAGCTTCAGCAAGAACCATTAAGGTTCATTCTCGTGTTACGCAGCACCTTTGAGCTTCAGCAAGAACCAATGAGGTTCATTCTCCTGTAACGCATCACGTTTGAGCTTCAGCAAGAACCATTAAGGTTCATTCTCGTGTTACGCAGCACGTTTGAGCTTCAGCAAGAACCATTAAGGTTCATTCTCGTGTTACGCAGCACTTTTGAGCTTCAGCAAGAACCAATGAGGTTCATTCTCCTGTAACGCATCACGTTTGAGCTTCAGCAAGAACCAATGAGGTTCATTCTCGTGTTACGCAGCACGTTTGAGCTTCAGCAAGAACCATTAAGGTTCATTCTCGTGTTACGCAGCACTTTTGAGCTTCAGCAAGAACCAATGAGGTTCATTCTCCTGTAACGCATCACGTTTGAGCTTCAGCAAGAACCAATGAGGTTCATTCTCGTGTTACGCAGCACTTTTGAGTTTCCATAAGAACCAATCAATTCCACCATTTTTTCATTGTTGAATGGGTTTTATTTAAACAAGAGCCATGGCTTTACTTTCACATATTATTAATTATCCATTTCATCACTGTTCTTCCAGAGCATTTATGTCACCATGTAAGACATCTACTGCCTGGGTAGAAATGAAATCGAGGTGTAAAAATGTGTGAGGGTTTTATTGTGGCAAGTACTTTTACTGTAATCTGCTCAAAAAAAGTGTATGTTTATGGGATAAGTAGCATATTGACCTCATGTGAACACAAAGCTCTGCCACAGCTTCTTTTAGCGATTATTAAATATTTACTTAAAAACATGGCAGTACCACATCAGAAATTTATATTCCCCTTATTTCCCTCATATTGTATAAATCTGAACTGATTCAGACAATGAAATCCAATAATACATGACACGTACAGTAACGTTACAATCAGAAATCAAGTATAGTTGTCGACGGAGATAACAAATCAACTTAAAAAAATAACAGATACAAAAGATACAAAATAATATCCATTGCGGAAAGTGTAAAATAAAACATTTGTTTCTATCAAATATCAATTTCACATACAATAGATAACTTAAAAAAACATTGTTGCTGAAGCAAGAGTTTTAAAACTTTGGCATTAGCTTGATCTTCTTACAAAATCACTTTGTTCTTAAAATGACGACGCTAAAGCCCTAAGTATACATTCGTTTTGACACAAACGCATAGCCTTTCAAATTATACCACACTTAATGGCTGGGCGAACACTGGCGGTCGATGCATTCGTCTTCCTGTATCTGCAATTGTTATAACCCATTAAAAAGTCTTTCAACTATGGGGTTGGGTGAATCTCTTAACCCCCTCACAGAAAAGCATGTCAATTCTAGCATCTGTTGTTGTTGTGTCTCTTCTGTTTCGTTTTCAAATGTGAAACAACAGCCCGAGCCAGTGCAATTAGCGCAACAAATACAAGGTGCATGCATGCTTATGCTTAAATCTCAATGGTCTTCATGATAGTAGTTTCAGGACTAGTATTACTTGGATTTTTAAGAGGATAAATCTTTGTGAAATTAATTAAGACCTGCTCTGTGCAATGCAACATCGGCTCTGTTAAATTAGCTTCATTAATCTGAAGTACCTCACCTGTTTCCCACATAAATAGAGGTCAAATTTCCCAACAGCTTAAGGACGTAAAGTGGCGTGTAAGTGCAGATCACATAAACCTGCATCTGTGATTAATAATAGATTAAGGATTCAGATTAAGGCTTGTTCTTAAGGCAAACTGGAGACTAGTTCTTCAAATATCATATTCACAACTGTTCTTATATAAGCAAATGAAAGCTGCCTTTTGCATGTAAAGTAGGACGTTTTCCACTAAAGGCACGACAAAGAACAGCTAAAGTGTCTCCAAAGTCCATTAGAGGAAGAAAACGGATCTACACATTTTAATAATTTAGCTGTTATATTTCAAATCCGCCTCCAGTGTGACGAGCCCACACCTGAAATATTCTAGCTTAACAGACAGAAAGAAAGCAGTTTAAGATCTTCTCAGTGGAAAGCTGTCCCATGTGCTCTGTGAGAAGTTGCATTTCCATGTGTCTTTAAAGGTCCAACATCACTAGAGATCCTCCAGGACGTGACAGGCGCTCTATATCTTTGACTCTGCTGTGCTCTGACTGCTCCGTAGAGGTCGCTGTAAAGGTCAGAGGACACATTTAGAAGCTGAACCACAATCTAGTACTGACATTACACAACATATATTGATAAATATTTGTCAAATGCAATTTTTTTATCCTGATTTTTTAAGTACATGCACATTGAATTGCTTTCCTGAGGTAAATGTAACGTTACGTGACTGTTTACAAGCTGTTTTATTGACATTTCTCCATGGTCGAAACACTGATTAAGTGATTGCATGAGATTGGATTTCAGTAAGCAATGTTCAACGATGATAATTTACCTGACTGTTGCTGGATTGATTGGTGCTGAAATCTGAATATTTCTTCTCCTTGTCTGAGCAGATCCTGCTAATCAGCTTGCAATACTCCTCTCTGACCTGAAGGGGGCAACACAAAACACGTTCAAAACACTCCAAGAACCAATGAGGTTCATTCTCCAGATTACAGGTTTTTTTTATTAACAGAAGCTCTTACAAGATGTTAATTGTGTGTAGGAAGGATCTACATTGATACATTGAAAGTCGTATTTAACAAAAGGAATGTACACATGTATAACCCTACAAACACACCCTACAAGGATGAAGATGTTCAATTTTAAACAGCAGAAGATAAAACGAGAAGAAGAAAAAAACGCTAAGTATATAAATCAATACAAAACAAAAACACAAATATTGCACAAACTTTGCCCATCCCACCCTCTTCCCATGTATGGTTCTCAATTTTCTTTCATTTATTTATATCTAAACAGTCTATATATAGTTTATACATACCCCCTTTGTATACATACCTATGTAAATCTACACATTACTCACAACAAATGCATCAATGAGGAAGTTTCCAGAGAAGGCAGAATGTCTATGAAGGGGCCCAGATTTCTCTAAAGGCTGCATGCTTCCCTCTTACACTATATAATATCTTTTCGGGTGTGCAGAAGATATAAGCTCATTAATCAAATGTCTTACTGATGGTGAATTTTCAGATTTCCAGTTAATCAGAATACGTTTTTTTACTGCAGTGCTCGCAAGTAAGATAAAGTATTTCTTGTAGTAGTTTGCATTAATAGAACTTGTGCCCCCCAGGATCCATTGTTTAGGGTTCTGTTCAATTTGACTTCATATTACCCTTGTGGTTAATTCATTGACACGCTTTCATAATTTTCTATCATTGGGCAACTCCATTAGCCTGGTCCCACCAGACTCTCATACATTTCATTTGTGCAGAGAGTCTGGCACCGCTCCATTGACAAGCGTTAACTTCCTTGAAGTTAACGCTTGTCAAAATAACTATTGGATCTGTACCCAATAGTCACTAATTTTCTGCCTAATAACCAATCGATAATTTTTTTGGTTATCTTTCCCGGAAAACCCACATAACCATCTACCACATAGGAAACACATACCCCCAACTGAGCCACTGCGGTCACTGTGAAACCTCTGAAAGTCACCAAGTCTAGATCTTTTTCCCATTTCCCTTTATTAGATGTTTTATCATAAACCGGTAACTTTCCATTGATGATACCATATATAGAAGATATTATTCCTTTTGCTGATCCGTGTAATTTGTTACATAGGTGGGTTTCAAGAGGAGTTTCTTTTGGGATATATGGGAATGTTTCTTTGGATTTCTCCTAAACCTAGTCTCTAATTTGTAGGAATTTGAAGAAACTATTTTTGGAAAGGCTAAATTTTTCATTTAGTTGTTGGAAGTTAGCAAATGTATCATCAACGTACAAATGTATCATCAACGTATAAGTTAGCAGCTGTTTGGATTTCTCTTTCCCTCCATCCCCGCAACACTGAGTCAGCTATGTGGTGTGAGAGGTTGGGATTACCTCACAAAGGTGCCCTTCTAAGAAAAGAAATATTTGTATCGATAAGTGAGTGAGATTCTTGCAAATGTGTTCAGTATTATTGAGTTGTTTGTGAGTGTGCCTAAACATTTTTTTGTGCCTATGAATGGAATATCCTTTAAAGGCATAGACTTCATCTCATGTAGTTCTATTGGGACTCATCTAACCTCATTGTTCTCTGCATGCCGCCTGATCCAAATCGATCTGTATTGCGAAGCAATATAATAATTTCTAAAATTTGGTAAGTTGAGTCCTCTCCTTGAATATGGAGCCTGTAGAGAAATGAGTTTGACTCTAGGGTTTTTTTCTTTGCCATGATATAAAAGGAGTTAATTTTGTTAAGCTCTTTAAAGAAACTCTTTGGAACATTCATTGGGAGACATTGAAATAAATAAATAAACTTAGGTAAAATGTTCATTTTGATAGTATTAATTCTGCCTATGAGAGACATTGGAAGATCAATCCATCTTTGAAGGTTAAGCTTGGTTTTTTCCAATAGTTTTGAATAATTCTGTTTAAATATATGATATAATAGTCGACAGAGAAGCCGTCTGGCCCAGGAGTCTTGTGCTTTTGTAAAGAATGAATGGCTTGGAGTACCTCTGTTTCTGATATATCAGCAGATCTCTATCCTCATCTTGCAATTTGGGAAGGGTTATTCCATCCATGAACCTTTTTGCTCCAATATTATCAGCGTCCTGCCCAGTTTTATATAAAATTTTGTTAAATAATTTGAATTCTGCATTAATAGACGGCGAATTATCAAGGAGTCTGCCGTCCTCTGTTAATATTGAGTGTATAAATTTATCAGATGCTTCCTTTTTAATTTGCCAAGCCAAGAGTTTGCTTGTTTTGTTCCCAATTCATAATGGTGATATCTAGTTCTGGCCATAGCTGCTTCCTCTTTGCTGGTGCATAGATTATTATATTGCATCCTTGTTGTTGTTAGTGTGAAATGGTAAAAATGGTAAATGGACTGCATTTATATAGCGCTTATATAGCTGGCCCAATGGCCACCAAAGCGCTTTACATTTTGCCTCCCATTCACTCACTCATTCATACACCGACGGCGGTGTCAGCCATGCAAGGCGCCACTCAGCTCGTGTTAAGGTGTTCTTCCTTTTTGGTGGCAATGTATTCCTGTTCCTGCTTTTTAATATCTCTTTCTAATTTGGTTAGTCTCTCTCTAATTTGTTTTACCTTGTGGGCACTGTATGATAAAATTTGACCTCTCATATAGGCTTTAAGAGCTTCCCAAATGTTGGCATGTGAAGAGGAATTTGTATTGGCATCAAGAAATATTTCAATATTGGTAGTCATATATGAAATAAATGCATAGGTGAAAAGAAAGAGAAATCCCTCTGGTTTGGATAAAGATTTCGCCACACGTCAATTATGCCTATGTCTTTCATACCTTGGTTTAGTGCTATTGCCGCCTTTGATAGTGAAGATGTTTTGGGTGATGATCGATCCAAAAGAGGGTTTAAGACCAAGTTAAAGTCTCCATCCACAACACATTGACCCCCAATTGTCGCCAGTTTCATAATCAGATTGTTATAGAACAACGGGTAATCATAATTGGGCCCATTTATTAGGGCTGGGGTAAACGATTATTAACTAAACGATTAGTTGGGTGATTATTTTATCGATTAGTCGACTAATCTAACGACTAATTGGGCGATTAATATAAAGATTATTTTTCTGCTCCTCGATTAATAAAAAAACATAATGTATCTCAAATAAATACGAACTAGCGTACTGAATCATGATACTGTAGCTGGCTAACGTTAGTCTAATGTTATGTATTTGAACACTGTCATTAGAACTCTATAACCGCCAAAACCGTGTTATTAAAATATTTTGTACAAACATTTTTTATCATAGAGAATGTTTAAGTAGCTACTAATATCAGCTTACCAGGGAAACGGAGGCGGAGTTAGTGGTGCTTCTGCTCCTGCTGGAGATGATTCAGGAGAGTCTGTTCTGTTCCCGTTACCGATCAGAGCGCGCGCTGTCACGGAGCAAAGCCTTGTTTATACTCGAGGCGTCCGCACGAGCGTGCGGCAAATATGACGCGTTGGGCGCGCAAGACCGGCAAAACCCCATATCGCGTGCACGGCTTCTTTTGTATACAGCGCGCGCGGCGCCGCGTCCGCGCGCGGCATGAACGACTGCAAGCCGAATCTCCCGAGCCGTATGTCTCACCGCACCAGCACCCAGTTTGCGCGTCTAAATTGCAAAGGTTTTTTTTTGTTAAGGATTTGTTTACTGTGTTTGATTCATTTAATGGAGAGCACATTCACTTCTATTGGTCTTCGTCCTCCATTCTGCAATGTTTCGGTCTCCCACGTGTGTTGGCGAGCTGTACTGCCGGAAACGGTGCAAAAAATAAATAAATGAAGAAGCGTCGACGCAAAAATATGGCGTCGACGTAATTTTGACGTCGAAGCGTCGACGTCATCGACGCGTCGCTACAGCACTACCATTTATATTCACTAATGATGTCTTGTTCCTATTTATTTCACAATCTACAAGCAAAAATCGGCCGTTTTTATCCTTTTCAAGGCGACACCTCTTGCTTTTGAGGAGTAGGAAGAATAGAAAACATTACCCACCCAGTCTC
>JAZAVI010001753.1:0-40555 GCA_036326025.1 Chrosomus eos
GCAAATTGTAAATACATTTCATATTTAGTTACTTATAATTTAAATCTAATGGATTTGATTATTTAAACTTGTTTAAGTCCCTCTCATCACTAATTGCTATAGTGACCAAATTTGTGTTCATGATGAACGGTTTTATGATATAGGGAGCAAAATATGACGAACCTTTTGGATGCGCTTTACTGACAAACACCGATGATCATTAATGTTATTATGTAGAGCATTTCATTCAATGATAGTTAAAGAATTGTCAGTAAATATAAGATTGTTTTTTTTTTCTTGAAAATACATCTAAAAAAAATGGGGTCATCATGAAATAAATAAATTGCAATGAAAATTTTATTTGTCCTAGATTTATAAGTCATCATTCATCTGTAAAATAACTCGGAGATCATTATCCACAAATATCAAACACAAAAAAGTCTATTATATGAATCTACAGTCATCATAAGATAAGTGCGCGAATCGAGATAGCGACGTCTTTAGTCCAGCCCCTAGTTACCTTTATCTGGATGACGTGCGTCGCTCACAAAAAGATGGCGGCAGCTGTCGGGAGGCATCAGTGTACCTCGCGGAACTCCTCTAGAAGACTCCCGCGGCGGTTTATGGACGGTTTTACCCGCGAGTGTTTATCGTCGGCGTTCTAATGGATCGTGCTCCGGATTACGAAAATGAAAGTATCCGTGTAGTTGTGGACTAGCTGATTGTCGTTGAGACGCTGCAGGGAAAACAATACGAGGGTTCGTTTCAAAACCTGAACTGGAGACAGATCGGGAGCCTCGGCTCTCACTTCGGATCCCGGAAGTCCCGGAAAATGTGGACCAGACTATTAAAAAAAAGGAGTCGTGCAGGCAATTTAGCCTGCACTGGGTGACTGTTTGACGTGACTTGTTGACTGTTTTTGATAGGGACATTTTTCTTTTTACATATTTTTCCCCTACTGACTGTTTGAACTATTTTTGCTGTGGATTACTGATTGTCTTTTGAACTGGACATGTTTTGTAGCTTGTTTTATGGCTGGACAATTATTGAACAGAATTTAGTTTTTTTTTTATCTTTCCTCTGTAACAAAAAAAAAGCCAATTTTGAAATGCTTGAAATTGTGCATCTGGTAAATATACATAACTTAATGCAATTATATATGTGTCCTGTCTTATTGAATGGTTTGTGTTCTATTTAAGAGTGATAATATGGGTATTATTATTACATATATTGTGTATTTATTATTACTGGTGTAAATCCTTATCTCATTAAGTGACGGGTTTTGTGAAAGAGAAATCAGACCACACAAGATCTTTGT
Organism: Chrosomus eos; assembly: GCA_036326025.1. Lineage (NCBI taxonomy): Eukaryota > Metazoa > Chordata > Actinopteri > Cypriniformes > Leuciscidae > Chrosomus > Chrosomus eos. The sequence continues at coordinate 1,298 of JAZAVI010001753.1, forward strand.
ACGTTTTCTTTAACTGAAACTTAAATTAATGACAGAAATCCTGTCTGGCACCCCAGCAACAAGTGTGGGAAAACGTTACAGTACACCCGTGTATCCTCGCTCATGACTCCTCTGGAAAAAAAAATAATTCCCGAACCCTGTGGGGAGGAGTGCCACAACACCACCAACAAAACAAAGCAAAGATTGTTCTTGCTCCGGCTTTAACTTGATATTCAGCAGCGTTGCCACAAAGGACGAATGGCTTCACTCGCATCTTTCTCCACTGCCATTACTGAACTACAGCTCAAAATAACGCACGACATCAACATCATCATTCTCAGACACTCCCTCTGTTCGCTGAGTGGCCCGGTAAAAAAACTGACCGGAGAAAACCAAAGTATACAGCAGAATCCCAGACGTAGTACTTAAGGAAAATGAAAATTGAGCGGAAGCACGTAGGAGGGCGGAGGCAGGCTAAAAGTCAAGTATCATGTTCTTCATATTACAAAGGATTAGAAATACCTTTTTAACATTCCCAACAGGGTTTAAAACAATTAATTTTGTCTGTATGAAATAACACATAAATTAAAAGGTTTAAATTATTAATTTCTTGTAAATGGTCATGAAATGTGGTTTAACATTCCTCAGATTATCTTAGACTAATATAAATAAGTTATCTATTAAACATGCAAATTTACTTTTCTGTTAGGAAACAAACAATTTCAGTCCCTGTAATAATACGAACTAAAAAATTAACAAAACTGTCTTCTAGAAGGATTGGATGGTCTCTCTTTGATCATATTTGTAATATTCTTTTATACAAGCAATTTTGTTTAACATATGTTTTTCTGTATAAAGGAATAATATTCACTGATTAAAACCTGTTCAGTTTCATACATTTTTGTCGTTGTAAATATGATATTGCAGTTTACTCATCTACCCTTATTAAGAGTGAATGGTGTTCAGTTTCCAGAATATTCAATAACCAGTTTACTAGAAACAATAATAAAATACTTACAATATCCAGGTACAGCTGTAGGAAACTCAGAAGTGAATCTTCAGCAGGACTCTTTATTGAGATCATACTGTTGCGCTGCAGTCATCAAGTCTGACTAAAGCAGTGAAACATGGGAATTTTATAGACATTTTAGGAGGCCCTCGCAGGTGAAGACAATAGCACTCAATCGTGACCTTAAAGTATGCAAAGGGTGCAATAAGTTTCACCAGATCTAATCCAATCAGCATAACTATAGCACTCATTATCATAGAGATCAGGGAAAATCACATTTGCGTTCACACTTAAATCAGGTGTTGATGATCATGAACGATGAGCACTGAATTAAAGGAATGAGCCAGAAGAGCAAGAGCATCACAGACAAAAGGTGAAAAGCCTCAGTTACAATGACTTTATAATTGAGTTTACACACACCTAAAGCAAAACAGATTGATTTAAATATTTTAAATGACATTTATCTTGTGCTGACTTTCTAAGGCTGAGACTTAATTTGAACCAAAATAATTTTGCAGTAATGATATTCAAACAACAGATCATGTTTTCTTTTCACATCCAATCATAAATAGAGTTGTCAAGAATGTTTTTTAAGTGAATTAATAAGACATCTATTGATGTGCCTTTGTTAGAAAGTAAACACATACTATTTGGAGAACACATCAAGACCCAACCTCTTTTCAAACATTTAAGTCATCTCAAGATAAATCTTAGTTCATTGAATGCTGTAAAATAATTCCCACAAAGTAAAATGTGATTTTGTCAGAAAAACTACAGAGCTTCCCTTTTTTGTCTGCTTCAAATCATAAAAGTATACTTTCTGAAAAGTGCACTTGCAGATAATATAAATTATACTACGGGCTGTTGAATTCTTGATTCTGATTGGTTGAGAACGTTCTAAGGCGTGCAATTATTTTCAGGGAAACGCACGGCTAAAGTAGTTCCAAGAAGGTTTGACCGCATTACAGTTCCATATAACTGCACGCAGTTAACTGTAATAATGGAAAATAGGATACAATTCATAACAAGAAAAAACATGCAGCCCCATGTGCTTGATCTGCAGTTTTCAATGTTTAACTTCACAATCAATGGACACATACAGTTTAATTTTAATAAATAAAGTATGCAGTCCTATCTATAATAGTCTAAATAGAAAATTAAACTGAATAGGCTATATAAATAAATTGATAGTCCTGCTGCACGGGTTTTCGTATTTTTCATTATTTTTCTAATAATTCAATGGCCTGTCGTCAAGTCAAGTCAAGTCACCTTTATTTATATAGCGCTTTTACAATACAAATTGTTTCAAAGCAGCTTTACAGAGATAACAGGAAAACAATGTTGTAATAGTATTGTTCAATTGAAAATTAAATGTCCCAACTAAGCAAGCCAAAAGGCGAAGGCAACAGTGGCAAGGAACCAAAACTCCATCAGGTGACAGAATGGAGAAAAAAACCTTGGGAGAACCCAGGCTCAGTCGGGGGGCCAGTCCTCCTTTGGCCAACGAAACAGTGTATGATTATGAGTTAGGCAGCATAATGTCAGGAGTCAGATGAGATCAGAACTTTCACGATATTATCCAGTTCATCTGGTTGGGTTGGGTCATCCGGCCGGTGAGGAGATGAGTGTGGTGAGGTGTCCATGGGCCTTCACAGCCCTGATAATGCGTGTCGTGTCCATGTGATGGTCCTTCATCAGATCTGGATATGCCCTGGATCCGGCGGTTTGCGATAAACCTCGGGATAAACAGAGAGACTAATATTAGCGTAGACGCCATCCTTCTTATGATGTACAAAGTACATCAGGAATTATGGGAAGTGTTCCCGGTTCCGGCTGATCTAATCTATGCAGCCTAACATTGAATTATAGAAATCTATAATGTGTTATGTGTATGCTAAGCCAAAGAGATGTGTTTTTAGTCTAGATTTAAACTGACAGACTGTATCTGCTTCCCGGACCGTGTTAGGAAGATTGTTCCAAAGTTTTGGTGCTAAATAGGAAAAGGATCTACCGCCAGAAGTCGATTTTGATATTCTAGGTATTATCAACTGGCCAGAATTTTGAGATCGCAATAGACGTGAAGGACTATAATGCGTTAAGAGCTCGCTCAAGTACTGGGGAGCTAAACCATTTAGTGCTTTGTAAGTAATCAGCAATATTTTAAAATTTATACGATGTTTAACGGGCAGCCAATGCAGTGTTGACAGAACCGGGCTAATATGGTCATACTTCCTTGTTCTGGTAAGAACTCTAGCGGCTGCGTTTTGAACTAGCTGTAGTTTGTTTAATAAGCGTGCAGGGCAACCACCCAGTAGAGCATTACAATAATCTAGCCTTGAGGTCATGAAAGCATGAACTAATTGTTCCGCATTTGTCAGTGAGAGCATATGACGTAATTTAGATATATTTTTAAGATGGAAAAATGCGGTTTTACAGATACTAGACACGTGACTTTCAAATGAAAGATTGGTATCAAAGAGCACACCCAGGTTCCTAACTGACGATGAAGACTTAACAGAGCAGCCATCAAGTGTTAGACAGTATTCTAGGTTATTAGGTGAGGAAGTTTTTTGTCCAATGATTAGAATCTCTGTTTTTTCAGAATTTAGTAATAGGAAATTACTGGTCATCCAATTCTTTATATCAGCTATGCATTCCGTTAATTTTGTGAATTGGTAAGTTTCGTTAGGTTTTGAAGAAATATACAGCTGAGTATCATCAGCATAACAGTGAAAGCTAATTCCATATTTCCTAATTATATCTCCTAATGGTAGCATGTACAGAGTGAACAGCAGCGGTCCTAGTACTGAGCCTTGTGGTACGCCATACTGAACTTGTGATCGATAAGACATCTCTTCATTTACTGCTACAAACTGAAAACGGTCAGATAAGTATGATTTAAACCATGCTAGTGCAATTCCACTAATGCCAACATAGTTTTCTAGTCTATTTAAAAGAATGTTGTGGTCGATAGTATCAAATGCAGCACTAAGATCAAGTAACACTAATAGAGAGATACAACCACGATCGGATGATAGGAGCAAATCATTTGTGACTTTAATGAGAGCAGTCTCAGTACTATGGTACGGTCTAAATCCGGACTGAAAATCCTCGCAGATATTATTTCTTTCTAAAAAGGAACACAGTTGTGAGGATACTGCTTTTTCTAGTATCTTTGACAGAAAAGGCAGATTCGAGATTGGCCTGTAATTGACTAATTCTGTAGGATCAAGCCGCGTTTTTTTAACAAGCGGTTTAATCATAGCCAACTTAAAGGTTTTTGGTACGTATCCTAATGACAAAGATGAATTAATGATATCTAGAAGAGGATCTATGACCTCTGGAAGCATCTCTTTCAGTAGCTTAGTCGGTATAGGGTCTAGCATACAAGTTGTCGATTTGGATGAATTAACAATTTTGCAAAATTCTTCCTCTCCTATAGCAACAAATGAATCAAAATGCTCCTCACGGAGACTACAATATACTCCCTGATGCGATACTGTAGTAGACGGTTGCATAGTTATAATTTTGTCCCTGATATTATCAATCTTATAAGTGAAGAAGTTCATAAAGTCATTACTGCTGTGTTTCTTGGAAACTTCTGGGCTTGAAGCTTTCTTTTTCGTTAGTTTAGTCACTTGTTCAAATAAATACCTAGGATTATGTTTATTTTCTTCTAATAGGGTTGAAAAATAATTAGTTCTAGCATCTTTTAAGGCCTCTCTGTAAGCAATCGAGCTCTCCTTCCATGAAATCCGAAATACCTCTAGTTTTGTTTTCTTCCAGTTTCGCTCCATTTTTCTGGCTGCTCTCTTAAGGGCCCGGGTGTGCTCATTGTACCACGGCGTTGGACTATTTTCTTTAATCTTCTTTAAGCGCAGCGGAGCAACTGTGTCTAAAGTGCTGGAAAAGAGAGAGTTAAAAGTTTCTGTTGCAATATCAAGTTCTTCTAAGCTATCTGGGATGCTGAGATTATGAAACTGATTTGGAAGATTATTGATAAAGCAATCTTTAGTGGCAGAAGTGATAGGTCTAACATATTTATAACACGGAGTCGGCTTTGCAGCCTTGGCTAAATGTAATTTACACGAGACTAGATAATGATCGGAGATGTCGTCGCTCTGCTGCAGAATTTCAACGCCATCAACATCTATTCCATGTGATAATATTAGATCAAGAGTATGATTACGACAATGAGTAGGTCCTGACACGTGTTGTCTAACTCCAATTGAGTTTATAATGTCTTTAAATGCCAATCCCAATGCATCTTTTTCATTTTCTACATGTATATTAAAATCACCAACAATTAGGACTTTATCTGCAGCCAATACTAATTCTGATAGAAAGTCAGCAAATTCTTTGAGAAAATCTTTATGGTGCCCTGGTGGCCTGTATACAGTAGCCAGCAGAATTCTCAAACGTGATTTATTGTTTACACTATACATTTTTACATTAAGCACCAACACTTCAAAAGAAGTATATTTAAAACTAGATTTCTTAGTGGTTTTGAGAATATTACTATAAATTACAGCAACACCTCCCCCTTTGCCTTTCGGACGAGCCTCATGTTTATAACAATAATCTTGCGGAGTGGACTCATTTAAAGTAATGTAATCGTTTGGTTTTAGCCAGGTTTCTGTCAAACACAGCACATCTAGGTTATAGTCTTTAATCTTATCATTAACTATGAGCGATTTTGAATTAAGGGATCGAATATTCAGCAACCCAAGCTTTATTGTTTGCTCATCTGTATTATATCTGTTTTTTATTTGTTGAACATCAATTAGATTTTTAACCTTAGAAAAGTTTGGCAATTTTTTGGATTTCCAAATTCGGGGAACAGACACAGTCTCTATATGATGATATCTAGGTGAAAGAGTCTCTATGTGATGGGATTTATCTGACCTTGGTGACGTGAGGCCGCTAGCAGACGGTCGGTTTAGCCAGTTTGTCTGCTTCCTGACCTGAGCCCCAGATTGTCATGTTTTATCTCTAAGACTATGAGCCAAATTACTAGAGAGAAGAGCAGCACCATCCCAGGTGGGATGAATACCATCTCTTTTCAACAGGTCAGGCTTGCCCCAAAAACTTTTCCAATTGTCTATGAATTCTATATTATGTTGCGGACACCAATTAGACAACCAGCCATTGAGTGAACAAAATCTACTAACTATCTCATCACTCCTTCGAACAGGAAGGGGGCCAGAGCAGATTACAGTGCCTGACATCGTACTTGCGAGTTCAAACACCTCTTTAATATTAATTTTGGTGATCTCCGACTGGCGAAGTCGAACATCATTAGTGCCGACGTGAATAACAATCTTAGAGAATTTACGATTAGCATTAGCCAGCACTTTTAAATTTGCTTTGATGTCAGGCGCTCTGGCTCCCGGCAAACATGTGACTATGGTGGCTGGTGTCTCTATTTTCACGTTCCGTGTAATAGAATCGCCAATTACCAGGGCACAATCAACAGCATTCTCAGTGGGTGTTTCACTGAGAGGGGCAAATCGATTTGTTATGGTAACCGGAACAGTAGAGTGGTTTTTTGATCCGCGACTAGAGCGATTTCTCACCGTCACCCATCTGCCTGGCTGCACAGGCAATAACTCAGCCGGAACCGAATCATGTAAATGGTTCACTATGCTAGGCGCATCCAAAGTAGTATCTAAAGCTCGAGCACACTTACTATCCTCAATTAAAGTTTGGATGCGTGTCTCTAATTCTGAAATCTTCTCCGTCAGCCTGACTGTCTCCTTGCATTTATCACATATAAACCCTATGCCGACGGGGAAGGCTATGGTAAACATATGGCATGATGTGCAAGTGACAATAACAGGACAAGACATTACTCACCGTCTTTGTTGACTGATTCTTACTCACCTGGGCTTTTTATGGACTCAGATGCGCGGGCACGCACGAGAAAAATAAATTAATAACTGAGCGCACGGGTGGCGCCTTAACAGGCTAGCGAGATACTAGCGTGTTGTGCTAACAATAACGGAAGCTAGCGATGTTAGGTTAATCTGTTAGGTAAACTGTAATTAGTAGTATAAACAACTAGAAATGATAGTAAACGATGGTTCAAAATCAAAACAGAAAGAAATGCGAGGCTTAGACGGAGCTAACAGCCTCGGAGCAAACACACTCACACACAGCAGCAGGCAGTCGTCAATTATTCCTTACTTAAAGAGCACTTAAGTGTACTTAAAAGGGAATACACTTTCATAACAATATTTATAAACGCACTTAAGTGCACTTTTTAAAAATGCATTTTGTAATAATGTCATAATAAATGTTTTGTAATAAAGTGCGTAATCATATGCACATAAAAACTCATTTTCGCCTAGCAATTGCACGATAAACACAACGCGTGCTATAGAGATGCATTTAATATAATATTAGACATTTCATGACGGTTATTTTAGAGGTGTGTCTAGCGAACCACAGACTCTTTTGAATGTCTTTCAAAACTGCCAGTTTTGGCGCGCGGGCCGCCTGTTGCCGACCCCTGCTCTAAAGAGCTGGCAGCCCATCAGTGCTATTGATTCAGGCAAGAATTGCAGAATAACTGCTGGCCGAGTTACCGTCAGGAGAGAAGAAGAGGTGTGCAGGGCATCTTTCCCTCTGTATTACTTAAAGAGATCAAATCAGTGGCACTATAGGAAACAACCTGTGACACAAGCTTTCCTTTTATCTGCTTAATTTCAACCTGTTCTTGGGCGTGGAGCAACTTCTAATCTGTTTTGTGTTATAATGAGGTCAGGCTCCATGACAGACAACATCCAGCTGCATTCTCAAATTTAGCTTAGACTGACAACATTTGACTCTTATCTGACACAACCCATGAGTCATTTTTAATGTGTAAGAGGGCACGAAGGAACGCATTTGCCAACGGGTTTTGCTTATGATGAGTGCAACAACATTACTGTAAGCCAAGTATACTTTTTTGTCAGCCAAACCCCTTAGACCTAGAATATGTATTTATTTAACCGGTGAGATTTTGCTTTTTTTAAAAAAAATAATTTAAAAACAAATTTGTTTTGATGTTGGTTAATGGCACACAACATATTCAGGTAAATAACGTAAGCCAACAATATGTTTTATAGTAATATAGTTTTATATATTTTTATAGTTTTATTTGATTGATTTGATTTGATTTTACAACAATTTATTTATTTTAATTTGACATTTTTATCATTTCATTAATTATAAGCTTTCATCAACACACAAACAGCTCCCTCACATTTATACAATGGCATTTATTTATTATTAGTAAGAAGTTTAGCTGCAGTATTTTTGACCACATAAGTAAAGTAAAATGCCAAAAATAATTTAAAAAAACACCACAATCACTTGATGAGTCAATCAAATCGGTTTCTTTTTCATTGAAAATGAACTGAGAACTCTTTGCATGTCATGATTACCACATAACATGTAAAACTACTTAAATAAGTTGTTTGTGAATAAGGTAGGTAGGTAAAACAGCTACTGACAGCTCTTAAGAAGAGTGTTCATGGCTATCACAGTATGTATTAAAAGAGAGTAGACCGTAAAAGGACTGACTTGTTTTTAGGTGAGAAGATGAAGATGGACCAGTCGTCTCTGGTCTCACACCAGTTTGAGGGTCTGTACTCCATTCTTTACTTGATCCGGAAACACAAACTCTGCCGACAGAAAAGGCATTTAGTTGAAAATTTGTTGGCAAAGATGAGGACTGAGATTAATTCTGCAGGATCCAGGGTGGGAGAACTTTCTTGGAAACGCATTAGTTAGTTGAAGCAGTTATGAAACGGAGCTTTCCAATGTTTCATGTCCCCTTGGAGCTGCCATGTTACTCTTAATTGCTTACAAAACAAGGGAGTCTGGCTGTAAATTAAAATCTAAAATCCTACAGCCATCTGTTAGCGTTCCTCCTCAACAGATAATGTGATGTTTATTGTGTAGTTGATTGTATGGACAATTGGCTCTGCTTATTTATGTATGCAGAAGCTTTTTTTCTTTTTACATGGACAATACTAACTCCTCTCCAGAATTTTCAAATAATCCAAAATTACAGTTTAAAAGACAACTTTTGTTTTTCTCAAATCTCTTTGTTCCATGGAACAGCAACTTATTGAGCTCCATAAATGACAAAAAAAAAAAAAACATTTTCCAGTCTTCTGAAACAATACACTACTGTTCACAAGTTTATTTCTGTGATGGCAAAGCTGCATTTTTAGCAGAAATTACTCCAGTCTTTAGTGTCACATGACCCTTCAGAAATTATTCTAAGGCCCTGTTTACCGCTGGCATTAAGATGCATTTTGGTCGATCATATTACAAGTTGACTGCATTAAACGGGTCTAAAACGTATTGAGCTTGTCCATTTTCGACCACTTCCAGAGGTAACGTTATTTGAAAATGCATTTATCCAGATTGCTTTTGTAGTGTAAACGTTCATGTGGTCGAATGCATTCAAATGGACACAAAAAAACGCCTAGTCTCAAAACACATCTTAATACCAGGTGTAAACAGAGCATAATATGCTCAAAATCCACATATAACTGTTAAAACATTTCATTCTCTCATGTAAAACCTTATTTCTAATAGGGAATTGTGTATTGTTTTCAGTTAATTCATTTAGGGATCCATACATGTAATGGAAACCAATACAAACCCCTATTAAATTCTAAATAGAAAATGTGCCAAAACCACACTGTATTCATTTATTAATCAGCATTTATTCAGTTACTTTGTAGGCTACAATAAGCCACGAATACATTTTGAACATTAACGATTTTTTGAACCATGACAAGAGTGTTAACAAGTTATGATTACAGAAACATCAATTATTTAAACAAAAAAACATAATCAATGAATAATGTAACCAATTATTAAAACGTTTTATACTTTTTATTGAAAAAAAAGTGTCTTATCATTAGGGATTTGTGTAGTTAAATAATGATTTTACCAGATACTTATCAATACTCTTATTGACACTACTCTCTATAATTTGGTGGAAAAACAATAAAGACCTTTAAAAAAAATGAAAAGATTCAGCAGTTTCTTTATTATTAATTTTATTTGCAGAAAAAGGTTAAATTGTTTCCTGAGTGTCCTGTGAGGCTCCTGCTACAAATGTCTGGTGGTTATGTGCTTTATTGCTTCACTATTATTTGCAAAACCTGAACAATGCTAATATTACCAAAGATCTATAGTCCTTGAGCTTCTCTGAAGCTAACAAATAAAATATATATATATATATATCGTTCACAGAGAGTAAAGATATTATAAATAAATAAATATAGATTTCTCTTGTATTATTTATTCCACCCAAATATACATCAAGAGTTTTTTGTTCAAGAAAATTAGCATGATGACTTTCTCAGAGAGAATCTGAGATCTGTCATTCCTGACTGTGTCCCAGCTGTGGTGGTAAACGCTCCTGGAGGCAGAGGAAGATGATGGAGAGCTGTGGGAAAAGAGGAAGAGTGTCTTTCTTACCCCACCAGCGGAGGACAGGGTCTTCTGAGGCACGGATAGGAGGGTTTCGCTCTATATCAAGCAGGGAAACGTTTGTGTGCATTTTATTTTGTGCAAATAGTTACTTTCCCTGGTAACGAGTTACTTTTATTATAGAGTAATTGAGTTACTAACTCAGTTACTTTTTGGAACAAGTAGTGAGTAACTATAACTAATTACTTTTTTAAAGTAACGTTCCCAACACTGCTAGCAACAATATGGTGTTTAGGTCCCTGGATGAAATCCTCAGAGCTATAGTCAGACCGTACACTGGTGCAGTGGGCTCTGGGTTCCTCCTGGTGCATGAGAGTGAAGGCAGTTTCTGGATAAAGGCACTAGCCGCGTTTCCACTGCCGGGTCAGGGCCGGGCCAGAGCTAACAGCGAGCCGAGCCGAGCCAGTGGCCTCGGGCCTCAAACACCGGGCTCGCGTTTCCACTGCCGGGCCAGTAGCCCTCACATTTATACAATGGCATTTATTTATTATTAGTGAGAAGTTTAGCTGCAGTATTTTTGACCACATAAAAGTAAAATGCCAAAAATAATTTAAAAAAAAACACCACAATAACTTGATGAGTCAATCAAATCGGTTTCTTTTTCATTGAAAATGAACTGAGAACTCTTTGCATGTCATGATTACCACATAACATGTAAAACTACTTAAAGGTGCCCTAGAATGTTTTTTTTAATTATTTTATAATGTTTCCTGGGTTGCCCTTATAATGTTAGTATGTTTTTTAGATCAAAAATAGTCATAATTTAGAAATAAAAGGCATTTTTCCTAGCCTGATTTTAGTCTCTGATTTGAACACTCTGTTTGAAGGGGCGTGTCTGCTGTGAGAACCGGCCACTGCTGTGATTGGCTGACCTGCTTGCATATGAAATATGACATGTGAAACTCTCTCGAATACTTTCACTACAGCTTTTATATACGTTTTAACTATTACAGCTATCGAGATTAACGAATCGTGAGATGTTTTTAAAGTATTCAAATCTATTTCCATCACATAAAATGTTGCTGTGATGTACATTGAGCAGATGACAGTTTGTTGATCGCGAGACAACGCAGTTTCTCTCTCTCATGCTTTCACCAATGCAAACGCACATACAGTAAGAGCTTCGTTGTGCAGTGTAACAGCGTCATTGATTTATAACGAGTTTGGCAAGAGAGAGGAACTCGCGCTGTGTGGATTGTTCTTTGACCACTTTCTGTATAGTTTATTCACTGAGAATTAGCCTATTTAACGTTAGTTATGTAGCAGCTATGCTAGTTACTTGGAGTTTGCTATTTGTTACTGTACTAGGATCTTGCGCTGGATCTAACACAGTGTAAATTATCTTTAATAAAATCACTACTTACCGGTTGCGGGAATATAGTTGGAATTACCCCCTTCTTCAGTTTGAGACGCTGAGAGAAGCTTGATATTGTCCGTGGTTCGAAAATAAGTCCGTGGTGAAATGGGCAGAGCAAACTAACAACTAACAACAACAAATTAAACTGTTGCGGTATCCGATTACATCATCCACGCCTGTTGACATTTCTTTTCTGTGGGAAGGGTATGAAAAGTCCTCACATCCCCTGCACAGCCTGGAGCATAGCATTTATTTCCATGATCTGCCATTTTCCCTCTGATCCTCCTCGCTTGTTCCGATGGTTCGGCTGTGCAGTGTTTGTCATTGAGGGCTGGGATATGCAAATCTTTGGAGGCGTGATCCCCGACTGTTGCGTCACAGTCGGTATTATGTGGAGATTCGCCTGTTTTTCAGGGGTGTTTTTTAAAAACGAGATTTAAATAAGGAGGAGAAAACAATGGTGTTTGAAACTCACTGTATGTCATGTCCATGTACTTAACTCTTGTTATTTAACTATGCCAACATAAATTCAATTTCACATTCTAGGGCACCTTTAAATAAGTTGTTTGTGAATAAGGTAGGTAGGTAAAACAGCTACTGACAGCTCTTAAGAAGAGTGTTCATGGCTATCACAGTATGTATTAAAAGAGAGTAGACCGTAAAAGGACTGACTTGTTTTTAGGTGAGAAGATGAAGATGGACCAGTCGTCTCTGGTCTCACACCAGTTTGAGGGTCTGTACTCCATTCTTTACTTGATCCGGAAACACAAACTCTGCCGACAGAAAAGGCATTTAGTTGAAAATTTGTTGGCAAAGATGAGGAGGACTGAGATTATTTCTGCAGGATCCAGGGTGGGAGAACTTTTTTGGAAACGCATTAGTTAGTTGAAGCAGTTATGAAACGGAGCTTTCCAATGTTTCATGTCCCCTTGGAGCTGCCATGTTACTCTTAATTGCTCAAGCACCGGGCTCGGGTTTCCACTGCCGGGCCAGTAGCCCTGCAGCGCTGCCCTAAACCCCGCCCCAAACACGCCTTTCTGGATCAAACGTCATACAATACAACCCAACCCATTTCAGCGGGTATTATGAATTTATTTATAATAGGAAGATAGCATGTATATTAACTCACCGGCCGTGGCTGCAATAGTGTCCCGATTGTCTCGCGAGTGGACGGTGACCCAGCACACCGTACATCAAGTCGAACCATGGAAAGTCCCTTCTCTGAGCTTCGCTTTGTCCAAAAGTTCGTTTTAATCGCCCAGTACAATATACTGCGCCCGCGACTTTTTTATTTTTTCCTGAACTTGAAGCGTTGCTCGCTGAATGCTTAGCTTAGAAAGTTCAGCATCGATGCATTTTATAATGTCCTCGTTTCTTCACACGCCGTCATTCTTCTGCCCAAATGCTCAGAAGAGATTTGGTATCTTCGACAGACCAGTACAGGCAATTTTTCGCGATATAAAACAGTGAAATGTGCATCTTGCTTCAGATCATAGCGTTCCATAACACCGATAAACTCCGCCTTTTACCTTGAGCACGCCTCTTGCCCAAGCTGGCCCGCTTTGGCCCAAGGTTTTCGACGGGCCAGAATTCCTGGCCATTGGCCCCGAGTAAGCCCCGCTCAAGCCCCGGAAGTGACAGTGGAAACGCGACTGGCCCTGGCACGCAACAGCACGGCTCGGCCCTGGCCCGGCAGTGGAAACGCGGCTATTGATGCCATTGAATGGCCCTCAAGTTCCCCAGAAATCCAATTGAAAACTTTTGGGATGTATGTATCGAGGATCCGAAGCCGCCCAAGTAGCACCACAGATGATGATGATTTTGGTGTCCTTCAACCATTGTCACATAATTTTGTTCTCAACGAATTACACAATGTATAAACTGTAAGTAAAGATTTTCAACTCGAATGGTCTGGTCATTGAGATCCAATGTGTGATTTAAGTGTTTCATTCATTTTTTTTTATTATTATTTTTTTAGCTGATTATGTTTCAGTACAGACGTGTGATGTATGAATTCCGCCTTATAAATGCATACACTGTGTTTAGCCTTTTTAAAAATATATATATATATATATTTGTCACTATTTGCATTGTAATACAAGGATATCTGATCAATGTTTTCCCCCCTAGAGTAAAAATCTCACTCTTTCATTAGTAGTTTTTGTTCAGCACATCGTTTGACAACATGTTATTAAATAAGTAATGTATTTCACAAAGAAATTTAATTTAACATTTAATTTAATATTCAACAATAATATTGATCTGCCTGCATTGACACCATTAAATGAGAACTGAATTGCGCTGGACGATGACATCCCGGTTTTCTCCAAAGTGGCTATATGAACTAATTAATAACTTTTTAACAACAAAAAATGAAACATCATTTAACTTAAGCTGGACTGTGGTGCTATTTTCTTCTGGAAACAAACTTTGTTGCATTAGTTTTGTTGTAAAAAAGCGCTATGTGTATATAAATGTGACTTGACTTGCAAAGAATTTGTGGAAAAAAACTAACAAAGAACTCTGAAATCCTCTGACATCTCATTTACACACATGCACGCACATTCTTTGCACTGTAATTTTAGCGTGTGAACAGGACTTTTATTTTGGTCTGGAGATGTGACGTCATAAGCGATCATCTGTTGTGATTCGGCTGAAGAAAGGTTTGGGTTTTAAAACATTTATAGTTTTGTGATGCAAAGTTAAACATTTATTATTGAAAGTAACGTTGTAACGTTGTACGTTTTCTAACATTATTGAACGCTATTTATCGTCAGTAAAAGTGCATCCACGAGTCTCCATATCGCAAATCAGTTTGTGATGGGAGAAACGGAGCTTTCAAAACTCCGAAGTCAACTGAACCAATTGATTTGAAAAATTATTCACTGATTAGATTCGCTGAGCGCTGACTAGACCTGCTGGTCAAAAATGCAACGAGAACATAAACCTGTTGCAATTATACAAAAAGCAAATTAGGTCATTTAAAGACATTAACTTTCACCCTGACTCTCACCAGTGCACTGAGTGACTACTGCACTAGGGAGCTGATTGAGACACACCCAGTGTTTTATTTTTCATACTATTAATTATTATCATCTAACATGACAGATAGTCTAAACACGCAGAAAAGCTTCTGGTAAAACGACTGAGATCCACGCGACACTATCATAAAAATGGCAGTTATTAAAGAGGAAGACATGAAGATTGAAGAAACATTTTTTCACTGTGAATACTGAGACTCAAAAAGGTTGGTTTTATTTTCGAAGCTGAACTCTCAAGAATGTCGAATGAGTGTCCTAATTACGGAAAAAAATAACCCTTGAAATTCATACATTTTATAGCACATTATAATGCAACTTATTAGGCAAAGTTGCATTATATATTTTTTTATATTTTTATAAGTTGCACAAAAATTTGAATAGCAAAGTAGGCTTAATCTATATACAAGACTTAACCACTCAGATATATAAAAGCTATCATGATCATTTTGCCAAAAATGAACCATGTATTTGTTTAGTTCATAATACGTTTTATTTTTAACTTGAACAAATACAACATATAACATTCAAAACTCATCGGCTTACTGCATTTGAAGAAAAATAAACACATCCGTTTTCTGTAGCCTTGTGGAAACTTATTCAATAGAATTAAGACTTCTAGAATGTTCTTTCCAGTGCAAAAAAATTATATTTTTAATGTAGTAGTTTTTCTTATCATAGCCTACAAATGTCTCATTTTACTCGATTTACATTTACATTCACATCCAATGGCGCGGGCGCCTCTGACATGCGACCAATGAGCCAACTCTACGTCATTACACGTCAGAGCCCGTCAAGGGGGCGCCAAGTCCCCGAATTTGCTATTATAGCAGCAGGTCTTCATTCATAGTCTGTCTGTGAAGATATATTAAAGGTATGCATCTGTCATGGATTTACACTGAATTGATTTTCAAAAATACGGAACAAAGTGCGTTCCGTATCAGTTCAATACGGAACAAGCCTTTTATGTGTCAAATACAGAACGATTCCGTATTATACGGAACGGTTAGCAACCCTACACCAAAGGCATGTGTCTTATCCATTGCGCCACACCACCCCTTTACAAATATTAATGAATAATATGAATCTTTAGGGTCTAAATGAAAACTTTGTTATATACTTTAGTATATTGTATTGTATAAAACACTTATTTTAATGTCAAAAACAGCTCTGTTGTCAGCACGCCGTTTCAGTGCATATGCATTTAAATGATAATGAGCATTGCTCACTCCGCCCCTCTATATATAATCATTATATAGATCCTTGGTTTTGACACAACGCACGTTGAGTGTTTCCTTGACAACAGTTGAGGGTATATTTTGACAGCCGGAACAAGATGACGGCCGCAAAGAAGTTCGACAATTTCTGAATGGTTGGTTAACGTAATGTCACTTTGATCTATTTTTGTATGTAATGGCAGGGTAACGTTAGAGTAGTGAGATACGAACGCTATGTGTTTACTGATGTATATCTTCGTTGACAGATTGATGTTACAGTTAAAGCAGCACTAGGTAACCTTCATAATATATTTCCATGTCTCTTGTGATGGTACATCGACTTACAATAGGTTGAATGACACGTCTGCCATAGCCTGACGGGGTCTGTTGCGTTTTTAATCATACTTTTAAACTTCGTGTTTCGGGTAGTAACCGGCGAACAAAGAGAACTACAAAATTCGACTGCTTTACGGCATTTCCACCACCACCCCCACTTCCTTAAAACCGGACGTGCGAGCCAAATGTTATAGTCATGGCCGAAGCAGCAGCACAGAAAAACAAGAAAGCAAAGGTTTTATCGGAGCAAAGCTAAAAGAGAAAAAGAGAAAGTGATTGCGTTAAAGGCAGAACGAGGATCAAAATTGGGCCAACGTTTTCTCACTGGTGTGAGCTGAAGGAGGAGCATACCTGCCAACCTTGCAAAACCAATTTGTGCTTGTGATTATATTGGCGGTTTGGACGACGACACACATGCATTAGGGCAGGTTATATAATTGCATTGCATATAATGTGTGCTGGTCAACTAGTCTAAAATTAAGAAACTCCTAGAACACAGCAAAAAAAAAAATATATAAAAAAAGATAAAAACTTAGGAACACTGTTTACAATTAAGATGAGCTAATTAATTTATTTTCCAATATCCAAATAATATGATACTAAATACCACAGGGAAAAGGGCTTTAAAACGCTTTGTTTGCATTTGAACATTGCACTTTTAAACAGGACACACATAAGCAGAATAATTGTTAGCCAATACAAACATATTTATAACGAATCAATTATTCTTACAAAAAAAAAAGTTCCGAATCCGACATATAATGAAATTATATTTCTCTCTGTGTGTGCGCGCGCGTCCGTGTTTGTGAGAGAGCTCGTGCAGCACTGAGACAACGGCACTTTATTAATAACTAACGCGCTAGTTTTCATACAAAATAAATAGGCCTATGTAACATAATTAGCTACTTTTAGTTAACACAATAACATAACACATATGTTTCTCAACACTGAAAAATGAATGAATAAATAAACGCATGTTTCTCCAGACTCGCGCTTATCATTAGGCTAACGTAATCCACAAATCACAGCACTTTCATAATCACTATAATCAAGATTTATAGTTCAGCATTACTTGAGCATTTTATTATTTGCATCAATTGCATGACTGAATGATGCATGTCTTCATCTTTTCTGAGTGACCACGAATAACTTAACGGAGTATTTTAAGATAATACATGCGATCTGTCTGATCATCGAATCCATAGGATTAAGTTAAATCAACAATCAAGTTTCCACATTGACTCCAGGCCGTTTACCTTCATGAGTCAGAAGTACTGTACTGTAGCCTACTGTCCTCGCATACATCGGGCGCAGGAGTGGAAGCAGGAATCTTTATTGGTGTCGATTTTCAGTCTCTTTTTAATGATAGGCCGTACGCATCTGTCAATCATCCCAGCTTGCTATAGGGGGAATGAACCCAGCGCTATGATTGGCCGAACTCTTCTTCTTTTGCTGTTGCTTGATCTGAGGACAGCGCGTGCACAGAGGCGTTACCAGGTTTTTGCGTAGTTTAGAGTGACAAATCGGACCAGCGTACTTTGAAGTCAAAATGCGTATCCGATACGCAAAATGCGTACAGGTTGGCAGGTATGGAGGAGGAGGGGTGCCCGACCGATGCGGACTTGGCTGTCATGCTTTTGGACTACTAAATATATTTCTTGCATATTATCTCTTTGTTTTTGATGTACAAAATCATATTTTAGGATACCTAACATGTCTGTGATATTTGTTTATTCGTCTTGCCTCAAGCTATAATGCAAATCGATTTGTAAAATTTGCAGATTCATTTATGGTAGCTTGATATTATAATATTGACGATATATGGTTATTATCTACCACTCAAAAATTTCATTGAAGTATCATACAGATTCAGTAAAACGGTAACCAATGGACTAGGCTACTATAATGACGCTGGCTTGTAAACGTGATCATTGTGATCATTTGTCATCAGAAAAAAAATAAAACCCATGAAATTATATTCATATGACATGCTGAAATATATGCCACTGTACCTGGGATGAAGACATTTAACACGCGACGCAAGCAAACACCTGCATGTGACCTCCTCCTACAGTGTTCACGGCTATCATGGTTGTCAACAAATGCACGTGCATGTAGAATGACAAGAGTTTACGACAGTAGTAGAGGACAATACTGTTTCCCAACTGTAGGGGGACCCCGAGAGCAAAAGTTACCTGGTGTTACTTTAATGGTCATGAACAACTTTTTTTTTCGCGATTTGCAAAGATTAATATAAAGGTTAATACAATTTTACACTCACTTCTTCTGGAGGTACAGCAGGAACACGAATAGTTGGTACCGATTCTTTTTTCAGGAGCAGCTTCTTAGCAAAACCAGCTTTATGCTGATCCTCGTTTATAAGTCTGGTGTGTGAAATGATTCGCGCAAACTTAAAAGTATTTACGTTGATCGTGGGGAATATTCCCTTTGAAAACAAAACTCAGCCACTGTGTCTTCAGCGACACCACAATAGAACACCACAATCGCTTAGACGCCATTCTGCTCCAGTGTAAACAATGGCGGACTATGATGACAGCTCGCTCAGGGCGGGTCTGTGTTGAAACGCTGCTGTCAATCAACAATCGTCGGAGCGGCGTCCGTTTTCTACGTCACAAAAACGAACGGCTCAATTTGAGGCAGGGGAAAACATAAGGAGATTAAAACAAATGCACTGGATGGATTTTTATCATTATATGATGGTTGTGTACAGGTAGCCTGGTAATACCAGACTCTGCTACTTCACTTTGCTTCGTACACAGAGTCTGGCATAGCATAATAGAGAAGTGTTTTCTCTCTCGCTAGGGGGCGATTTCTGAAGTTTAAAATCATTGGTTACCCGGAAGCCAATCAGATAAGTTTATTCATGACGTATGTTATGCGCCGACACAGCCGCATCGAACCACAGACATCATGCATCGAACTCAAATCTATGATCGAACTTCCACTGTAAACCTGCTGTAAACACTTGATGATGCGAGCGAAATACCGGAGTGAACATGGCTGTAAACGACTTTTTTGATCGGTGAGTGATGTAATGACTGCTGCACTTGACAGGCAAACTAGCCGTGCGCGCGCACTCTCAGGTCTTCACACAACACGAGCGCTATCTTGCTCTCTCCCTTGCAAATATTAATCAAAATCAATCGACAAGATAGTAAAAGATCGGAAGACCGCAGTTTCACGTGGAGCATTTGGAGATTTTTAGAGATTAGAGACTCTAGGAACAACATCTCAATGAACAACATCTCAACACTAAATTATAAAGGCCTGTCTCATAGACGCCTGTCTCAAATACAAGCCGGTGCAGTTAGACGATTTGGGCAAATAAAAGCCCAGACTATTATTTGAAGTTTTACCGTATTTAAGACCTGGAAAAGAAAGGAGACACTGACCTGTCAAAAGGCTCCCCAGTTTCTCGCTGACGATCGGCAATAGTTGATAAATTAAACATTTCCTAAAGGGAGTAGGGCCACAACATCACCTCCATTCAAAATGTTTAATACACACTCTTCTTGTTCGGGCTTCAGTTTGCTAATGCCGGGAATATTCTCCAAAACAGAGCGAATTGCATCCGCGTCTCCATATCAGCGGTCGTTTTCGATTTCTCTGACCTAATCTTAAACTCGGCGCTTAGCGACTACGTCACGGCTTTCAGCCCGCCTTCTGTTCGTTGATTGGCCCGGCTGTTTTCAGGCCGGAGGAAAACTGAAAGATAGGCTGCTATCTCAGACTGACTACAGGAGCGAAATTAAATTAGCGGAAGTAGGAAGTCTGACAGAGGAAGTAGGTAGTCAGGCTAGTGTACAGGCACTGCCAACACACATTTCAGTACGATCAACTTGTAAAAGTGCATGTACCATTATATGACCCCTTTAAATTTAATTTCATGTCAAATTAAAAGCCTTAAAGGGGTCATGACATGAGAAACCAAATT
Source organism: Chrosomus eos (assembly GCA_036326025.1). NCBI lineage: Eukaryota > Metazoa > Chordata > Actinopteri > Cypriniformes > Leuciscidae > Chrosomus > Chrosomus eos. The sequence goes on from JAZAVI010001753.1 coordinate 21,687, forward strand.
TGCCTCCTGCAAGTTTCAAAGCTTAAGACGTCCTCCTCGTTACAAAATAACCATTTATTTAATCAAGTTCTAAATACAGCTCGTTCTGGATCCTTTGAACTTAGTGACGTCACCGTGCGAAGTGACGTACCAGTCGTTTGCATATGACCGCCTCCAGCGCAAGACAACTAGGCCTCACGAATGCGTTGTCGTGCAGCAAGTGGGTCTGTTTACAAGATGACTGCGATGCCACGCAGATGTGCTGTTCCTGTCTGTTGACAAATAACATGTTTGAATACGCTGCCGAACAATCCAGACGTCAGGGAAAGCAGTTGGATGCAGTTTATTTGAAGCATATGCAGCCTACCAAAGCTTTATCTTATCGGTAAGTGATGTAGATGAGTGTGACAGGGTGCGTGTTACTGAAAGAACGAACAGAAAAAGAGAGAGAGCCACGACCGCGCGCACGCCTTCAAACTGTCTTGTTCTCTTTCTCTCTCCCTCCCTCGCGCATATGAATCAAAATTAATTGAGAATTGACACGATGGTAAAAGATCGGAAGACCGAAGTTTCACGTGGTGGAGCATTGTGTAGCCCTCATGTGATAAAAAAGGATTAACGTTAATAATTTATGCATAAGCAGCACTGACGTTAGCCAATCATAACAGTGGGCGTTAGCACTGAACTCTTAAAGGGGAAACACCTCCAAAACAGACTGTTTGAATCAGAGGATGAGAAACAGGGTGGGAAAAGGTCATAAATCACTACATTTTTAAAGTTTTTTGTACAAAAAAACTATAGTAAAACTATAATTGCACCTAAGGGAACATAATAACGCAAAACAAAAAAAAAACATGTCATGACCCCTTTAAGTCTAAAGAAGTTGTGTTCCAAATTTGACATTGATTTCTCAAAAAAGGAGGTTTCTGTTATTTTTAGTTGCTATACCAACAATGTCCTTTAGGCACTAGTCATGCTTCTTGTATGATTTGTAATGGACGACTGATTTGATTTACAACTTTTTTTAAATCAAAACAGCAACAAAAAATTCTAGATGGGTTGTACATTATTTTTTAAAACATAAATATGAAATATAAAAATGTTAATATGACCATATACAATAAAACAACTACTACTGCAGGTCCGTAGCCAGCCTATTGAAAGGGGAGTTCTTTTTTTCAAAAAGTGGACCTTTCTGCAGTTTTTCCTCCTTCTTTTGTATTTAATTAGGTTCAAATACTTCATTTTGGTGACCTTTTATGCACTAATTTGTGCTGGATTAGCTTGTCTGCTGGTTAATGAGCACGCTTTTTGATGCACCTAAAATATTTACTGCATTGTTGTCAAATTTCTTCCTCATGTAACACCTTTGTCAGTCCATAGACAGTTCATAAGTTTAAAGACCACACTAACAACTGAATAGATTTAATGAACTTTACTGATATATTAATAATAATTTGTCTCATCGTCATTTATTGACTCTGTAATGCCTCTTTACTTGTTGCTGTATTTGTCTTGACACTTATGGATTTAGTACACTGGTCAGTTCCAATCTTCTTGGGTGCTTTGAAGTTCTCAGAGGAATAAGACGTGCACCGAAGGAGAAGCATTTCCATTGGCTCCAGTCTGCCGATATTGTCCAAACACAAAAGTTGATATTGTACAGCCAATATCACTAAATATCTCACTATGTTTTATTATTATAAGAATTTGTTCGAACCCATCAGGTGACCCTCCTCTGCACTGTCTGGTTTTCATTAGCTTAATGGAAGGAGGAGCACATCATAACTTCTCTTGTGTCTTTCCATTCAACAAACAGAAGTTTGTCATCCCTGATCCACCTAATGGACCCACAAAGGGGCTTTTTTTTGGGCAGTTTTATTTTCGGTGGTTTGAGGGAAGCCTATTCTGTTGCTTCTGATGGTCCCACAGGCGAAGATTCATATTCAAGGAGATCCCGGAATGGATCTTGGAATCAAGGAGATCCCGGAAGGGATCTTGGAATCAAGGAGATCACGGAAGGGATCTTGGAATCAAGGAGATCCCGGAAGGGATCTTGGAATCAAGGAGATCACGGAAGGGATCTTGGAATCAAGGAGATCAAGGAAGAGCATTGGGCTTTTGTAGAAGTTATCTACATAGAGCTTGTAGCCCGGTACCCAAGACATTGGGATTGACTAAAGCTACTACATATTCAAAGCTCAGCCCCTTGTTCTGTGCTTTTTGAGTTGTGGAGGATTTTCCCTCATAAATAAAAAAATACCACATATAGCCAAGCTGTGAATCTGCGAGTACAAAGAGCTTATACCTCCATTTGGTTGGCTTGTCCTTGTGGTACTGCTTCAGACTGATCTGTGCTTTGGAAGCTACCATTCTTTTATCCATTGCGATGTTTTAGTCAGGATGAAAGAAGCTCTTGCACCGGTCACGAAGCTGCACATATAAGGGCTTCACTTTGCACAGGCAATCGTAATCAGGGGTACCTCTTTTTTTGATCTCTTCATCCACCTTCAGATCGCTGATGTGAAGTGCATTGGAGATTGCCTTGAAACTTCTGCAGGACATGACTGATGCCGGGAAGCTAAAATTGAAAAGCCTGGATCCATTCCAGTAGTCAGGCACTGCTGGTAGCGTAACCAGACTCATGTACAGAACTGAAAGGAAACTAAACAAGTCATTTTGGCACATATGCTGCTTTAGTCTCCTTGTGCTGTCTGGTGCTCAGCAGAGTAGGCATTTGTGTTCTGTACAATGGTCTGGCAGACATCAGATGAAAAAAAGAGTTGAAATAACTCTAGATGGCTGTGATCTTTAGAAGTGATAACTTGAGGCCAAGGCGTACGTTCTGGCTTGAAGATGGGCTCAGTTGGTACAATGTCAGGCTCGTCTGAATCATGCCATCTCTCTACAGTATCAGAAAGAGTATCTGAAACAGAGTCAGTCTGTCTTCCTTTTCCTCTCACACTGCTTCTTCCTCTTCCTCACACTGCTTCTTCCTCTTCCTCACACTGCTTCTTACTCTCACACTGCTTCTCCCTTGTCTTCCACTGGTTGTAGCTCTCAGTCTGTCTTCAAAATTGCTAGGAGCAGCACCTGATGATGATGCAAATGATGATGTTGGTTCAGCAGTTCAGTCCTCATCATCAGTATTATCTGGACACCTTATAAATATAAGTAAAATGTAAGTACACACACACACACTAAAACCCCTGAAAGAGGACTGTTTTACAGAGCTTTTTTCTCGTGCTCCCTTTCTGTAGTTCAAGAGAGGTGAGTTTGGCAACATGGTGGAGCCATATCTTTAAAAACACAGACACAACCAATGACAACAAGTCAGACTGATGGTTGTCGATGCCAAACTGAGTCTCCTCAATGTGCTCTCCAAGAAGGAAAATGTCCTCTGTTCCAATCTCCTCCCGCATAACATGCGTGACCGTTGACACCTTAGGAGCTTGTATTGTTGAAGCTCAGCGGATCACCCTCTCTGCAGCTCTCAGCACCTTATAATAATAATAATAATAAATATAATACATATTTATAAAGCGCTTTACACTCAATACTCAAATACAGTTTACAGAACAAAAAATAAGAACAAAGTAACCTTAATATACAAAGATTCAAATATGTAAAAAAAAACCAAGATAATAGAATCAAACCTTCACTGTGCCCTGTGATGGAATCACTAGGCCACCGTTGTTTTTCAGGGCTAGAAGATGATAGTTCTTGTCAAATGAAGCTGGTCTAGCATCAGTGACTGCCCAACACTGATAATACAGTCTATGACACTTGTGTAAAATTCACTGGCCAATGTTATTATATCAATAATAGTGTCACGGGGGCACACAGGAAAATAGGTAGATCCAAATGCAGTATGGCAGTAGGTGTTTATTAAAGCGTAATCCATCTCGTAGTCATCCAGGCAAGGTTCAAAGTCCATGTAGCAATCCAAATACAAATAAACAAAACAAGAAACAGGCAAGGAACACAGAACTCAGACGTGTGGTGACCATATACAATGACTCCGTAACAAGGACAGAAACAGACAGGGTATTTATACACAGAACTAAACAATGTATAACAGGGAACAGCTGGATACAATGATGACGGGGAACAGCTGAGTGCAATGAACAGTGATTGGTACGGACAAGGATTGTGGGGAATGCAGTTCCAGAGTGAATGGTGACAGTATGGGGAAGAGACCTCTAGTGGACACCCGGGGAAATACAAACCAGACACTGTGACAAATAGTTGTTTTATTTCTACATAGAATTATTGTACATTATTATCAATTGCAATCTAAAGCCCTATTTGGACGGGATTAACTTAACAAGGGTAGATGGAGTAATAATGTAATTTTACCACAGGACTTCTGTAATATTAATAGCCAATTCGCACCAGATAAGATATAGGTTATCAATAAAACTAGCAGAAGTGGGACTGGGTAACTCAATTTGCGCATCGCCGTCATGCGTGTATTACATTGCTTCCTGATATCACGTACGCTAACACAAATAACCTATATTTATACAACAGAGCAGTTGAATGCTTGTATCTGATAACCGAGAAGCTCTTGTAATTATTACTTTACCCCATCTCTCCATGGTGCAGTACAGTAAACATAGCCTAGCTAACGTTAGCTGGCTACGATTTCAGTATAGTAATATCAGAGATCCTTGCTCCTTCTCAATTATCTGGTAATGTTCTATTCACAAAATACAACCAATAGTACGGTAATGTTTACCTGTACCTGTTAAAACTTACCTGTGAAAAGTAATCCCCCGGGCCCTATTTTCAATGGTCCGCCGATTAGAACAGGAAAATGCTCCACAGTGCTCTGGCATCTTATCTGCTGCCACGCAATGCAACTAGGAGTACGACCAGGGCTGCGTTCAGCGCCGACAAAACGTTGCAGAACGTTTTTTAAACAGAAACGGTGATGCGTTGAACGCACTGTTGTGATGACGCAAGAGTTGCAACTACGGCAGCTGAGAAGGCTTTTTGTGTTCTTTGTGAAAAATTTTCGGAGCCTGATGAAGTCGGTATAAATATGTGTTTAATACTACAAAATATGCCGATGTTACAGTTACTGCACTTGCCGCCCAGAACACAAGAGAACATCCCAATCGAGTGAAGGGATTTGTGGAAACTGAAATGGAAGCACATCTTACTAATAAAGAGTAAAACACATCTATTTAGCCTCACATACTGACTTTATTTGTTGTTCATACTGTTTTATTAATACCCTGTATTTTCTTTCTCATTTTTAGGAAAAGCACTTTACATGCATTGTTTATGTCTATACCAAATGCAGGGCCGGCTCTAGCCCTTTGTTTGTCCCAGGCGAGATTGATTTTGGCGCCCCAAACATGTAACATGTAGTAGATAAATGACAATTACTATCACCACTAGTCCACTACTATTATTACTAATCTATTAGGCTGCAACAAGGCTAGGGGGGTTCGGGGGCATGCTCCCCCGTAAGAAAATGTTGTGCATTTTAATGTTAAATTCATCAATCTGGTGCACTTTGAGAGTTCAAAATTAAAAGCTCAAACCCATATTCAGTGTTCAAATTAAACAAAGAAAAATTCAAACCTCTTTTAGTTAGTGTCTGTCTACATTACATAATAATAGTTATAATATTAATCCCATGATAATACTCATAGGCTATATTGTAAAACAATGCACTGAAAAATAAAGGAAACTTTCATAAGTTTTGTACTAATTTCTATACTAATAGAAAGAGTATTTTTCTATACTTCACAGATGTGATTGGGCCAGCCCAGTGTCAATCAAGAAAACAACCAATGGGCTGCTGATCTACGCGTTTCATGCGGTATCAGGAAAAAAAGCTAACGCTGACTTTTTTTGACCAATGCATTACACCAGCACTAACCCAGCGCCGCCGATTAAGCAAAACAAAACGAATGGGCTATTTCTATTTTAGCCCCCGTCCGCTTTTTTGCTTTATCCATCTTTTTCGACGACAACTCACTAGCTACTCGTGCCTGATCGCTCAGCGCTCTCAGCGCCCGCGCCCGCTCGCGATATTATTGGAGGGGGGTCCCCTGTCAAAATTCTATGATGAAATCTTATGAGGGCGCCTACTCCGCTACACACCGGTATTTTTGCGCTACTGGCAGGTTTCTGTGCCGGCTGGGGCTGAGCCCCGGAGAGCCCCGGCCCAATTTAACCACTGCTGTGACTGTGAGCTTGAATACCTCTTCTTTTCACCTACTACCACATACTACCTTCTTTTCATAATAAAGCTTATATAATATATGATCATTTATAGCCTACAACCGCCAAGGGGCGTTTAAAGCGCATTTAAAGCGCTAAAACCAGCGATCAGATGTTTTCGCGCAACTCCCGATTGCTGAGCAACGCGCGTGAGTTTGACAGCTGCTGCCTGTCAGTCAGAGTGACTCAGTCGTTTTTTAGGATTGTATAATCTAGTAAAAGAAATGAACAAATACACGCAGCGTGTGGACAGTGCACAGTAAAAGTGTACAGCGTGTGCGCAGATTTCATAACATTTAACTTTTTTTTTTAATTCTGCAATTTTGCGCCCCGTCCAGCAGTTGGCGCCCCAGGCGGCCGCCTGTGTCGCCTGTCGGCAAAGCCGGCCCTGACCAAATGTCATACACTCGCAATGACTTCCAGGCATGGTAAAACAGTGCAGAATTGCGAGAACCTCCTCTACTACCGAGTTAACAACACGTGTAAACAATATTGTTTTGTCGCCGGAATCCTGCCAACATGGCGGAGAGGGTGAGGATCCCGCAAGATACTGTGATATCGAAGGGAGGGGCTCTGTACCATGACGACAACTCCTCACTCTCAATATCAGGTTTCATTAGCAGACAGAATGGCAGAAAACACATTGGCCTTAGAAACAGCTCTGGTTGGTTACTGACAATTATTTGAAAGTTATGAGGGTGGGCTCTTTCTAATCAGAAATCCTAATCAAACATAGCTACTAGAGTGTTGTTACGGAAACTTCACAAAAAAAGTTTATTTCATGTATGAAATTGACATGCATAACATTTTTTTTTGAATACTTGCCACATCAATCATAAAAAAATATAGGCCTGCATATTCAATTTATTCTCAAAGTTTTAGACAAAAACTAGGATATATGTCTTTCTTGATTGTATGTGTGTGTATATCAGCTTTTTGTAAAAAAAAAAAAAAAAAAAAAAAAGCCAACTTAGTGAGTTATATTTCTTTGCTAAATTAATTAATTAATTAATAATACAAATTAATTACTGTCACTACATAATTTTAAATCTAAAACAGTGGTCAAATATGAAAAATACAATCTCTGAGGTTTCCAATGATATCGTTTGTGTTTGTCAAGATTAGTTTAGGTTTAGTATAGAATATTATTGTTTTAAATATGTAATGGCTTTGGCCCTACTTTTAAGTATATTCTACTTTTATCGCTGAACTACTCTGTTGACTGCCCAGATTGCTGTCCTTGTAAATATCTTTTGGGGTTTAGCTCGTAGCTCGAGCCTCCTTTGAGGAAAGCAAGCCAAGTTTGTTTACCTTTAACTATAAGACTGAATGGGCTGGCAAACTCTTGAACTAACCATGAATGTTATTGGTTATAGCCAGGGTTCTAAATTAACCCTGGGTTAAAATGAATTTTGGCGGGTGTTAGCCTGTGATGCATAAGGCATTACATGCATGATACATGAGGCTCTGTTCTCTGTCATTTATCCCCCTGGCAGTATTTCCTACTTTTCCCATGAACACTGTGCCGTAATGCTATGTGATGACGTTTCATACGCCCATTGCCTGCGTGCAGTTTTCAGTGAAACCAATTCAATTCAATTCAATTCAATTCAAGTTTATTTGTATAGCGCTTTTCACAATACACATTGTCTCAAAGCAGCTTTACAGAAAGTGCATTCAGAAATGTACAAAGAAAAATACAGTTAGTTAATCATGTATAAATTTAGGCATAACATATCGCCGGTGTTTAGTCGTCTCTTCACAGGCGTCGAGTCGTCTCTCCACAGGCGTTTAGTCGTCTCTCCACAGGTGTTGGGGCATCTGAAGTCTTCGTGAGAGGCTGGATACAAACTGGAGCTGACGAACGCTATTTACCTCGGGACTAGCGTCCCGAGATAACAGCAGAAAGACAGATGGGAAATAATTAGCATAGCTGATGTTCATAATATTAATGCATTCGAACTGATTCAGAAGTAGTATAAAAGGTAAGCATTAAGTGAATGCTTGGTTAAAGAGATGCGTCTTTAATCTAGTTTTAAACTGGGACAGCGAGTCTGAGTCTCGAACAATATCAGGAAGGCTATTCCAGAGTTTAGGAGATAAATGTGAGAACGCCCTCCCTCCTTTAGTAGACTTAGATATCCTAGGAACGACCAGAAGCCTCGAATTTTGTGATCTTAAAGAGCGCGATGGATTGTATGGCGATAGAAGGTCTGTTAAATACACAGGAGCTAAACCATTTAGAGCTTTATAAGTCAATAGTAATACTTTGTAATTGATACGGAACTTAATAGGTAACCAGTGTAGAGATGATAAAATTGGTGTTATATGATCATATTTTCTTGATCTAGTAAGAACTCTAGCGGCTGCATTTTGCACTAACTGTAGCTTGTTTATTGAGGATGCAGGACAACCAGCTAATAAAGCATTACAGTAATCTAGTCTCGAGGTCATGAATGCATGAACTAACTTTTCTGCATCTGAAACAGATAGCATGTTACGTAGCTTAGCAATGTTTCTAAGGTGGAAAAAGGCTGTTCTTGTAACATATGAGATATGATTTTCGAAAGTCAAGTTGCGGTCTAGTATAACACCCAGGTCTTTTACTGTAGTGGATAAAGTAACAGGACATCCTTCTAAATTAAAGTTGTATTGTAAGGGATTTTGTGGGTAGTTTTTTGGACCAATAAGTAATACCTCCGTTTTATCTGAATTTAATAGCAGGAAATTACACGTCATCCAGCATTTTATATCTTTTAGACACTCTGTCAAGTTAGATAAGTTAGTGTTTTCATCTGGTCGTGATGATATATATAATTGAGTGTCATCAGCATAACAGTGAAAACTAATTCCATGTTTTCTTATAATATTACCAAGTGGCATCATATATATTGAGAATAGCAGAGGGCCTAGGACAGATCCTTGCGGCACTCCATAGTCTACTGATGTTATCTTTGATTTTTCCCCATTTAAACAGACGAAATGGTAACGGTCTGATAAGTACGATCTAAACCAGCTTAATGCCTGTCCCTGAACACCAGTGTAGTTTTGTAGTCGATCTAAGAGTATTTTATGATCTATAGTATCGAACGCAGCACTAAGATCAAGTAGAACTAGTATTGAGATACAGCCTTGGTCAGAGGCTAAGAGTAAATCATTTGTAATTTTAACTAGCGCAGTTTCTGTGCTATGATGCGGTCTGAATCCCGACTGAAATTTTTCGTAGATATCATTTTTTTGCAAGAAAGAGTACAATTGAGCGGACACAATTTTTTCTAGTATTTTAGACATAAATGGAAGATTTGAGATGGGTCTGTAATTTGCTAGGTTATTTGGATCTAATTGCGGTTTCTTAATGAGAGGTTTTATTACTGCCAGCTTGAATATTTTTGGAACGTGACCTAAAAATAAAGACGAGTTAATAATATTGAGAAGAGGCTCTTCCACTATAGGTAACACTTCTTTAAGTAGTTTAGTGGGTATTGGATCTAATAAACATGTTGTTGGTTTAGATGCAATGATTAGTTTATTTAGTTCTTCCTGTCCTATAGTTGTAAAGCGGTTTAGTTGTTCTAGAGGGGCCATAATTGAGGCTGAATCATAAGACACCATAGAGGATTGTACATTTACAATTGTGTTTCGGATGCTTTCTATTTTCTCATTGAAGTAATTCATAAAATCATTACTACTATATTGTAACGAAATATTTTGCTCTGGAGATGTCTGATTATTTCTTAGTCTAGCCACGGTGTTAAATAAAAACCTTGGATTATTTTGGTTATTTTCAATTAATTTGCGGATATGCTCAGCCCTGGCTGATTTTAGAGCCCTTTTATAACGTGACATACTGTCTTTCCACGCGATTCTGAAGACCTCTAAATTAGTTTGTTTCCATTTACGCTCTAAGTTACGAGTTTCTCTCTTGATAGCATGCGTAGCACTGTTGTACCATGGTGTTTTAGTTTTCTCTCTAACCTTTTTTAATCTAATTGGTGCAACAATATCTAGTGTACTAGAGAAAATGTTGCTCATACTGCTAGTCATTTCCTCTAGTTCATCTGTTTGTTTGGGTTTACTGAGCAGCTGAGATAGATCAGGTAAGCTATTTGAGAATCTATCTATAGTGGTTGGAAGGATTGTTCTGCCTGGTCTATAACGTGGTGCAACATGACAAATTTCAGCAGTGCGTATTATGCAAGTTACCATGTAATGATCAGTGAGATCGTCACTTTGCGGTATAATATCTATATCGGTTGGATCGGTTCCATATGAAATAATTAAATCTAGTGTATGATTTAGCCGATGAGTGGGACCACTGACGTTTTGCTTCACCCCAAAAGAGTTTAATAGATCTCTAAACGCAGCCCCTAATGCATCATTTGTATTATCTACGTGTATGTTAAAGTCGCCAATAATTATTGCTTTATCGACATTGACCAATAGGTCTGAGAGAAAGTCTGAAAAATCTTTTAGGAAATCAGTATATGGCCCTGGAGGTCTATATACGGTAGCCAATGCTAGAGATAATAAGGATTTCTTTCTTACATCTAAGAGCGTAACATTTAGCACAAGTACTTCAAACGAATTAAACCTATGACAAATTTTCTGAGTAACATTAAGAATATCTCTATAGATTGTTGCAACACCGCCGCCACGACCGATCAGACGGGGCTCATGCTTATAACAGTATCCTGGTGGAGTAGACTCATTTAGACTGAAATAATCATTTGGTTTAAGCCAGGTTTCAGTAAGGCACAGAACATCGAAATTATTATCTGTGACCATTTCATTTACAATAACCGCCTTAGGTGTGAGCGATCTAATGTTTAGAAGACCTAGCTTTAGAAACTGTTTTTGTTCACTGATATTTAGATTTTCTGGTTTAATTACAATAATATTCTTGCTAGATCTTACAGTAGATTTGTTGTTTGGCTTCACTAAGCGAGGAATAGACACAGTTTCTATATAATGTTCTACATTGGTACTTATATCAATTAAGTTGGGACAGCAAAGACTATGATTTGGACTTTGACTTACTAGTCAGATGGTGTGTAGCGTCTTGGAGATGTTGTCCGACAGAACAGCCGCTCCGACTCTGCTGGGGTGCAGACCATCAGGACGGAAGAGCCTAGGTCGCTCCCAAAACAGATTCCAATTATTTACAAAGAGCAGTTTCTGTTCATTACACCATGACATTAACCATTCATTTAAAGCAAATAATCTACTGAACCTTTCTTGTCCAAGTCGGTACGTGGGAAGCGGTCCAGACACGACGATCGTTGCTCTAGGCGATGTGCTGCGTACCGTCTCGATCAGGCTCCTGTAGTCCTTCTTCAGAACCTCCGTCTGCCGCAGTCTGATGTCATTCGTCCCCGCGTGCAGCACGACAGCTCCGACGCGCTCGTCACCGTTCAGGATCTCGGGAACCTGCGCAGCGACATCAAGAACACGAGCACCAGGAAAGCAGTGAGTGCGCACCTTACCTTTACCCGAGGTAGCACGGACATGGCGGACCATGGAAGTGCCGATGATCACGGCGTCGTCGCGTTCCGACTCGCGAAGAGGGGAGAAGCGGTTCCGGGTGGAGATCTCGAAGACCGGGAGGGGCGGAGAGGTTCTTGCTCTGGTCCTGGCTCGTGTCGTGACCCAGGGTGCAGGAGTGATTGAAGGCAGAGATGATCGCGTCCTCCTGGGCAGAGAAACGCACGGAGTAGACGAAGTCGGAGTCAAAGTCACAAAGTTACTAACCACTGACTTGTGAGCATCGGCGCGTGATGTTTCAAGCGCTGATTGCCGATCTCGCAGCTCGGCTTGCTTCTCCAGCAGAACACGAATCTGCTTCTCCACCGACTCCAGCTCCAGTCGTACCGAAATCAGCTCGAATGTGTCCTCACCTGCACTCAGAGGTAACGTTAGACACACATCCGATATGTTCGCCATTATAACAGATGAACAGTAAATTAGTAGTAATAGTAATCAGTAAAGCAATCCGATTGTTTTTTCTTTTTTTTTTCTTTATAAGGAATAGTATCGAGGATAAGTTCACATGATATAAAAATAGAAAGTGCCTGTTTACAATTGAGTGGTAAAGAAGAAAATCAATGATTAATGAATCAATTCGAGGGAGCTCCAAACACAAACACAGACCGCACGCAGATGTGCTTATGCCCCGTTGATGCAGGCTCTAAGCACAATCAACGTGTGTCTGTACTTTCAGAGAAGCTTTCAGAGAAACGGGTGTAAAAGATGAGACGACGCTCGAATAGGCGCGAGGCCACGCGTGAAATGCTAGCGGGCTAAAGGCTAGTAGCCGAGATTCGGAAAGTTGGATCTAAGTAGCGATATCAAAGCAATCCGATTGTTTTTTACAAGGAATATTATCGAGGATAAGTTCACACGATATAAAAATAGAAAGTGCCTGTTTATAATTGAGTGGTAAAGAAGAAAATCAAGGATTAATGAATCAATTCGACGGAGCTCAAACATAAACACAGACTGCACGCGCATGCGCAGTTGATGAGTATCAACGCGAGATACCATGGAAACGGACAGAGCGTCCACCAGAAAACGCAAGGAAGAAGAAGAACGAACAGAGCCAGACCAGGGAGCATAGACTGAAAGAGAAGGGAGTTAGCTAGTAAAGTAAAGTAAAAAGTTAAGATTAAACTAAACGCGGCGGTGGTTGGGACAGACTTTTGGGGGCGAGAAGAGGAACGAGGCAGGGGATGAGGATATCGACAGAAATTAAGAAAAGAAAATGTAATGCCAAATGGCTGACGGATCGTGAATGGCTTGTTTTTGATTACGAAAATGTCGTCATGTTTTGTCAGGATTGCCAAATGTACGCAAAAGAAAAAACAAAACGAACAATTTCGTGGTAGGAACTAATCATTTTAAAGTCGAGGCAGTAAAGGACCATGAGAGTGCCCGAAGTCATCAAGAGAGCCTAAGGATTAAAACTGCCAAGACAGGTCGTATTGAAGAGAGCCTTTCTGGGAGAAGCCTCGCTTTATTGAAGATGTCTGAGTATGCAGCTACTTTTTCGAAATGCCCACGCCATCGGAAAAAAGGGCAGGCCTTTCACCGACCTCGCATGAATGTGTGAGTAATTGAATTAACGTTACTATTTACATGTTTCAGAAACGGTGCATTTAATACGAGACAACTGCTTAACTTTTTAAAAACTTTTTTTTTCCCTTTTGTTCTCAGATTTTGGTGATGAAGAGGCTCATCAGTCACTTCTGACCTCTTTTACTGTCTGCTGGAGTGGATGTGGAGTTGATCCCTGATCAATGGACAATTCTCAAGGCTGAACTGTACACAGCAGGATTCAGCCAAGGTACTTGGAGAATGATGTTTTAGAGAAAAAAATCTCATCTGATGTACCTTATCAGTAGCAATGTCTAATATTGTGAGACAATTTTATTCTGTTTATCAGGAATCAGAGTAAATGTCATTTGTTAAAGGCAGAATCCAGATCTGATGCCATCTTTTAATAACTAAAGTTGCATTTGAAAATATATAATTGTTTGCAAGTGCACAATGTCTGTCTCACCCTGCTACAGGAACCTTTGAGAAGACCTAGCCTACTGTAAACAGAATGCTGCGCCATCGGTGTCCTGATGTCCTTGATCTTTTTGATGCTCTCCTCGTGCTCACGCCTAAGTTTATAATGGTTTTTATTTATTTTTATAAAAACAGCAAAACGATAGTTTAGGCGAATGTGAGTGTAGCGGTGGAATATTCTATGGTAATAGCAAAGCCCGTCTACGGAAAGCCTGGGCACTTCCTATTAGCCCGTTGTATCATCTTTGGTTGCAGTTCCAATCGAATTCCACTGGAGGTGATCGCGAGCGAGCGCAGAATGAATGGGAGTCTATGGAGCTAAACGTCTAAATGTATCTCTTTCTCCTGCTTGTCGTTGAATAAACGTAGATTTGATTGCTGATTCCGCAAGTTCAATATAGATTATAGGCCAAGAGTCGAATGAACGAGTACTTATGTCCTTTTGATTTCTTACAGGTTAGGCCGTTGTTGGCCGGAACACACTAGCATTCTGCTACTGTGTGACGTCATCACATGTTTGAACGGATTTTTAGAACAGATAAGTTAACTTAAAAATGCAATTTTCAGCAGAGTGTATTATCTTTGCCCTCCCTTTTGAATGCAACTTTCAAATTACTTGACAAAATATTACATCCTGAGAAAAGTGGATTTCTGGGGTGAAACCCCATAGACTCCCATTCATTCTGCACTCGCTCGCGAGCGCCCCCGCATGGACAGAGACGTGTTACTGCAGCCAGTCCAGAAACCGAAGTAGCCGGACAGTGCCAATTCTCCCCTTATTAGACATTCTCTGATATAACCAATCTCGAGACAGCTTTTCACTCGACGGGAAATCTCGTCATGTTTTAGTCTCGCGAGATCTCGTGGCACGAGCTCTCGTCACACCCCTACCATTTACTACACACAATAGGCTTTTTTCTTTGATTTTGGAAACTCGATCGACTTAAAATGCTTCCAAGATCGACGGGTTGGTGATTCCTGTAACTGTTTTACGGTCAATGACAAGAGTAGCCTACTAATCAGCTGTCTCACGAACGTAACCAGCACATTTATCCCCACATAGCAAAGCCAAACACAGCGAGGGAGAAGAATTAAGTAGGGATGCACGATATATCGACCACTTATCGATATTGGCCGATAAATGTTCTTTTTTGATGTTATCGTTATCGATCCGATAAGAAAATTGAGCCGATATATGAAGCCGATAGATAATAGATTATTTACTTCAGTTGAGAGATGCGCGCGGTTCGCCATGATTGTTCTGAATGATTGGATTCGCTTCGAAAAGAAAGATATACAGTTCAGTGCAACATGAGCAGCACAAATCTGTCACATAGGCTTCATAACATTATAATAAAAACACGCCTGCAAAAGAATGTTGTGAATTCTTGTTCGCCAGAGTTTCAGCGCGTCTACGGAGTTAAGTCTTCATGACAAGCAGTCAAGTTCTCTTGAGCATTCGCAGCATTCTGTGCCATTGTAAGTTGAAATGTTTATTTTGTGTTATATAGGCCTATATATCTGATTAATCTAATATAGGATGCGTTTGGTTGAGTTATTGAACGACGCGCGCTTCATTCTACCGGTGATCATCTTTATGTCGTGCGCAGCTCAAACGGCAATGCACATTTATAACTGTAATTGGGACTGTCATCTACATGCCATTATAATGAGAACACTATTGTAATAAAACGTTGTTGAATTCACTGGGTTTAGTTGCCGTCAGCGCGTTGTTGTGGGAATAGCGCGTCCAGAACAGGGATTAGCTACACATTATGACCAGCACAAGTTCGATTGTGCATTCACGTCATTATGTGCAGATAAGTCATAATATAAAGCTGATGTAATATAAATATCTGATTAATTTCACATAGCATGCGTTTCGTGGATTTAAACAACCTAGAAAAGTTCTCCAGTTTCCCGGTGCTCGTTCTCTTCAGCGCGCGCAGATTAAACAACAATGCAAAACATTAAAAGCTATGATTTGCACTGTCATATAATTATATTCACCATTGTAACAAATTTGTAAATTCTTTGGGTTTGCATTCTTTAGCAACCGTCGAGTTGATTATCCTTCTAGTAAAGTGATTCAGTTTAACGCTCGTTCTCTTCAGCTCGCGCAGCTCACACGGCAATGTCATTTGAAACAGTAACTAAGCTATTAAATATGTTTACTATTAGGCTACTGTAATATTAAAAATGTTTAAAAAAAATTAAAAAACATTGCGTTATAATTAATAACTAACATTATTTTGTTGTCGTATTATTTTCATCAACGATATGGTTTGATTAAAATAATTTCCTTATTGTCCGTGCGGAGGCGATTCCATTTTATTGATCCATGACAAATGCATTTTGTTTCTTTATATGCAGCCAAATGTTAGCCTAATGTTAGCCTATCTAATGACTTGTTTGCAATATTTAGGTATTTTAGTTTTTGTTAGGCAATAGATTTTTTGATAACACTTTACAATAAGGGGCCCTATCTTCCACCCAGCGCACGATCTGAAACGCAAGTGTCAAAGCGCAAGTAACTTTGTGGGCGGATCCCGGCGCTGTTGCTATTTTCCTGGCAGGATAAATGCCTCTTGCGCCTGGCGCAAATCTAAAAGAGGTTGGTCTGAAGTAGCTTCATTATTCATAGGTGTGGTTTGGGCGTAACGTGAAATAAACCAATCAGAGCGTCATCCAACATACCTTTAAGAAAAGGTGCGCATGTTGCATGGCGGATTGTTATTATTATGCCGCATTTACCAGGCGCGCGCCAGGAGCGGTTCACAGCCGAGGAGATCGTTGTTCTCGTCAGGGCCGTAAAAGAAAGAGAATTGACATTGGGGATGGGACAAACCCACCCAAATCAATAGAAAAAAATATGAGAAAGCTCAACTTAACTGGTTAGTTAAAGAGTAAGGTTTTTAATGTACTTACATTATGGTAAAGGTGATTTCGCAGTCTTCCTAGTTCTTGACGGACAAAATAATTTGTCAGATGTCCTTATATACATATGTGTCTTGCCACTATTGGGCAAACAGGTCTGATCCGTCATTACTACAATTTGCCTGAAAAAATTACCAGTATACACTAGTAAATGTGTAAGCTAGATTTATGCCTATTTTTTTCACATCTTCATGGACACCACAATGATTTCCCTCGTGTGGTAATATTTGTCCTTGTTATAATGTATGATTTGCAAAAATAAAAACTGCTGCATCTGTGTTGATGAGAGAATCAAAGTGTATGCGCGTTGTGCACCCAAAATAGCATTATGAACAACGCGCAACGCGCCACTGACTTTAGACCAGGTTTTTTTTGGTCAGTGGCGCAATTGTTTTCTGGAACTGCAAAATAGCACTAGGGAATGTTTGCGCCGAAACACGCCTCCTTTTTGCGCCGACCCGCCCAGGGAGCGCAAGTTCATTTCCTAGTTTACCGACGTGCGTCTGTGGAGGGAAAAGCCCGCTTTGCGCGGGTGCAAAATAGGAATGATACATGCGTCAATGTACAAAGTCAATTGCGCTGGGTGCAAGATAGAGCCCAAGGTCTCATTTGTTAATGCATTAAGTAGGCTAACAGAGAGGCAATAGCCTTAATTGTTAGTTAATAAAATATGTGTGTTCATGTTAGTTCACAGTGCATTGACTAATGTTAGATAAAACTTTCTTAAAAATGTGTTATAAATTTGTTGGTTCATGCTAACTAATGCTAACATAATTAAACCTTATTATAAAGTGTTACCTTTTTTTAATAAAGTTGCCCAGTGTAAAATTAATTTTAAAAGTTAAGGAATCTTACACTGGTTTCAAAGGCTATACTGTAGTATATGTTTGATTTATGTTAAAAGTGTTTGAGACAAGTTTTTTAATTGTGAGCCTTTTGTTTATGTATACGGGCTATCAAATTATATAAAAAATGTTATTTAGATTTATCGGCCAATATATCGGTTATCGGCTTTCAAAGGTAAATAGTTATCGGTATCGGCCAAAATGTTCATACTGGTGCATCCCTAGAATTAAGTTACATGAAACAATCCAACTACATATTTACACCAATGACAAGGGAAAAGTCACTACTCACGGTGTTTATGACTAGTTTCTTCTAGCTTTCTGCGGCTTCTCTTTCAAGGTAGTAACGAAACGCGCTCTGTAACGCTGTTTTTTTTTTTATTGCATTTTTAAGAACATACAAAATCAATGCCATGGGGTAAATACAATTGAGAGTACAATTACATGTTATAAAGTCAGGAGAGTATTATGCAAATTACACAGTGAGATAGTTTTAAGAGCTTTGGAGTTTGCAGGATGTACTGAGAGTGTCCAGATAGGATTTAAGTTCCTTACAAAAAAATAAAAAAGTAGGGCTTGGCACCCTGAAAATTTACATTTGTGTAAAAAAAAATTCGCAAGAAAAATAAATAGTTTTATCAAAAAATATTGGTCCTTTACATCTTTTTCAAAGTTGTGCTGACCAAATAGAACATCTTTGTATGACAAAGAAAAACTCTGTGATGAAAATGTGCGAACAAAGATACAGAAATCCTTCCAGAACAGACTTGTTATGTGCATTCCCAGAAGAGATGGGAAATAGATTTATTTTCAGTCTCACAAAAAGAGCATAAAGTGTCAATATCAGGAAACATCTTTTTCAAGTAAAGCTTCACAGGATAAAAAAAAGATGTAGTAATTTGTAAGACACATCCTTAACCTTATTGGTTATTAAATATTTAGAAGACAAAGTCCATACTTTCTTCCATGGAATATTGACAAAAACTGGCCGTTCCAGTACGACACAATCTCATTTTGAAATAGCTGTCTAATTCTTCTGTTCTGACTAGAAGAGTTAGATAAAAAACAAATATTTCCAATCATTGTATCAAAAGGATGAGCTACTGACATAGAAATCTGGGATCTAGCTGAGTCTCTAGAAGAGTTATTACTCCATAAGGGATGGCATCCATTACAATAGCAAATTCTCGAGGAGTGACCGGTATATTGTACTTGTTCAAAAACTCTGAATATGAATACAGGTATCCATCCGAATTTATTAATTGAGAAACCAAAATAAAATTATTTTTAACCCAGTTTGGG